>BJBW01015788.1:0-18946 GCA_004320125.1 Scolopax mira
GGGGGGGGCCATCTGTTGGTCCGGTTGCAGTGATTTCAGATGAAACCACGACACCCATTCAGTAATAGACATTTTCAAGAGGCTGTTGATGAAGTTAGCTAAAAATTTCAGATAATTCTGTTTAAGTTGTCAATAATATCATGAGATCATTTTCTCCGAGTGGTAAAATATCTCTAGGAGGCTCTGAAGGAGTTCTACATTCCTGCTTAATTTTCTTAGAAATAGTATACTTTTTAGTATATTTTCTCCATTTAATTATCTATGTATATCTAAATTTATATCTAATACCTATATAAAGTTTGTTTATCTTACTAAATAAAAATAAAATCACAGAAAAAAAACCCAAATCCCTAATCTCTTTTCTCTCGTGAACTCTTCTGCTCCACTGTAGCTCCTTCCCAAATCAAGTCCAGACATAGTTTTGGGAGCAGATTACTATACAATGACTTCCCAAAAGGCTAATATAGATGAAATTTTTTTTCAGGTTTGTTTCCATCTGCTTTTCATACTTCTTACACAAATATTTTTGCCTTTTATTTTATGCAAAATTAATTGCCTTTAATTATTTTATGCACAAATATAAAAAAAAAAAAGATTCTGGAAGGAATTTTAGTATTCCTTATGTTTTTCTTTTTAGGTTTAGATAATGTGCAGATAGCACTCTTTTCAAAGGTTAGACAAAGTCTAGGAGAGATATTTGTCTTTAGAATAAACAATTCCATCATTTCTCTTAAAAATCATAGCTTCCAGTGATTCATGAGGGGTTTTCATAGTGTTCTATCTATTTTAGACCTCTTCTGTATTCAGTGGAGAAAACTAGGAATTGTTACAAGTTGATCTTTTAGACTTAGACATATATAAGTGGAGATGTTTGTCTTCCTCTTTTGACTAAGCTTTGGATGGCTAGCTTGAGTGAGATGAAACCTGTGAGTAAAATAGGTGTTCAGAGAGCTGATTATTATCCTGAAAACCTAAGTAATACCCAGCCAAAATACCTCTGTTATTATCTACATTGTAATAAATCAATAAAGTAGAAGGAATTCAGATAGTATTAGAAGTCTGAAACCCAGCTTTTTATCAGCACCGCTAGTTTAAGCCACATGCTTCTTTGACTTAGCTTTTATAGTACATTGAATATCCTTAGTTCTTTCCATGTGTTTGTAAGCAGATATCCTTCTGTGTTTCAAAGAAAGTGCTAGAGCTGCTCATGCTGAGTTCTGAGAGTGCCTCATTTAGAAGTCCTCAACAAAGAGTCAAAAGAACAAAGCTTTCAAAGGGAAAAAATACAAGAAACAGCATTAAAAACCCCATTAATTGACTGATGTTATTAAAGCAGGCATAGGACTTAATTAATCTGTAGCCATCTGCTTCTTTATTATTGTTTTCTCCATGAATTACAAGCAAATTAAAGCCCAGTGAAACAAAATTACTGTATTGATTTTAAGCATTATACTGCCACCTTTGTAAAGAGAGATTACCTACAAAGGGAAAATTAGTACAGTTTATCTCTTGAAATGGATTAATTAAACTGGATTTTTATATGGATGATTTTCTTGAATTAAAATAACATTAAAAATTGTTCTGTTTAATTCACTTTGAAATGAGTGTACCCACTTTCATATTTAACTTTGTTTCAATACTTCAAATTGCACCTTCAATATGATGAACTGACCTTCTTGTGCATGTCCAGGTAGACAAGTTAACTCAGAAAATCTCATGCAGCATATGCCCAAAGAGCATAAGCTACTAGCCAAGCAAATTATTTCACCTGCTAATAACTGAGGGGCAGAAGTACCTCTTAGCCTGCCCAAGGGTCTGTAATGTGTACCTCACAAATAGTTAAATGATCACAATATCTGGAAGTGGGTGGACAAGGAAAAGCTGCAACAAGGAAGAGAGAAGGTTGGGAAAGATGATTTGTCATGAAGAAGACATGACAGTAGGAAAAGTGTGGTAACTGGTTTGAGTCTTTACTGCACTGTCCACTTGATTTGGATACTGCCACAGGTAATCATGACATAAGGACATTCTCTTCTAATTTATGAAGGAATTAAAGGAAAATAAAAGAGAGATGTATATTACATGGGAAATGAAACAGTTAGAAAGACAGTGAGGAATAAAACAGCTGGGGAAAATACCGTGACACACATATGAAAGAAAGGAAAAGAAAAAAGAAAAAGAAACAAAGAAAGAAAACCTGCAGGGAGTTAAGAAAAGAAAATAAGAAAACTTATAAAAAAGCTCAAAGAAAGCTAAGAAAGCTACACCCTAGGAATAATATTTATGAGCAATTACTCTGCTAATTCTGAGGAAAGAAGACATGCAATCTTGCCAAAAATACATAAAGGAGAACTATGAAGATGGTAATACATTTTTTTGTTAGTAAGAACAAAAGAAAAAAATATTGTTTAGAGTATGCATTAGGAAGCATTTATTTGATATTAAAGGAAAAGTTCATCTGAAATTAAGTTTTTAATGAACTATGCTGAGGAAGAGTGTAGGATTCATACTACCACAGAGAACAGTATGAATATTGTATTTTAATATGTCTCAGATGTATAATTCAGGCATAATTGAAACAACCTTATCATAGTGAATAGTTTTCTTGAAGTCCTAAACCCAGTTTTGTTCAATGGTTATTGCCTCTATAGCTTGTCCCTCCAAATGCATAATCATAGTCTCATCTAAGTGAATATGTAATATGCTCACTTACACTGATGCTACCCTTTCTTTATTAGGTATGCACTATATATCATTTGTTGTCCAATTTCAGTAACAAAATTGAGTTTAATTGCACTCTGTGCTTGTGTACCAATGAAGTCCATAGAGTTTTATTAAATGGCACAGGCTTTACCAAATAAGGATCTGTTTGCTTTCTCTCTCTCAAGTTTTTCTCAAAATGTGGTATTATTTCTTCATCTATTTTATATTAGCATGGTTAGAATGCCATGCCTGAAATACTTTGAAATAAATAAGTTTAATAATTATTGATAATAAATATGGTAAACATGCATCACCTTTTCATCACAAGCAATGCTATGCTTCCACACCGCAGTAGGATTAAGAATTAACTAGTCTTAATCCTATAATATTTTAATGTTTATAATCAAATGGTCCACTAAAATTTGATGTATTTAGTAAGAGTACATTCAGAATATTCAGCAAAAGCTTGGGATTTAAAATGTACTTAATCCATTAAAATTGTCACAGAAATCTTTTCTTTTTAAGTAACTGAGGAAAATGAGGAATTAGATTCATTTGGTAATAATAGTCTCCCCCATCAACTGTCTCTCTCTTTCCCCTCAAGACAAGAGCTATGGAAGCATTTAAACCCCATTAACATCAGAGCTTTCATGGTGGATAAGAGTGTTACGCTCTATTTTGCCCCGAGTATAGTGTTATATATTGCATCAGCTACTTTTAGAATTAAACAACTTCCAGTTGCATCAACACATGTAAATTAACAACATAGAAATAAGTATCATTAAATAATGGCATGTTTGTTCTCTCAGGTGACTTGCCTCCATCTGAATTACTTAAATAGAAATTAATGCAGAAATTTACTGCCCAGGTCTCTTTATTCTAATTTTAAAATTATCTTGCTTTTTAAAAGAAAAGCTCATTAATAACTTTTATGTATATGTATACATGTATATATAAAAAGTAAGATAGATTTAGCATATAGAAAAGCATTTTGTTTCATCATCCATTCTGGATGTAACAGAAAGTGCATTGATGGTTAAGGCACATATGAAATGATGAACTTTTAGTGGCATGCTCCACTGAAATTAATATAAAGACTTCAGCTGCCAGAACAAGCATCAGTCTGATAAACAGAAGTAAAATAGAGACAAATTGAAAGTCCTTTAACCTTTTATATATACATTATTTGTGCCTTCAAATGTCATACCTTGTAATTAAGATATTTAAATTGTAACTATCAAGTAAAAGAAGGAAGATGTGAGCTTGAGTTCAATAATTTTGAAGGATTCAAATGACTTGCTATACAAAACAGATTAATAATGTGAGATTCCACATTATTGGAGTGCTTGACATGTTTATATGGAATGGACCAATAAATACTAAATATAATAAAATGAGTAATACATAAATGCAAAATGTTCTAAAATCCACTACAATAAATGTATACACTAAAATAAATGCAAATTGGCTGATTGTTAAATAATTTATATCTTAAACTCATTACCTGCATTTTAAATTTGTGTAGTCATAAAATTTGAAGGCTGCTCTCATTACAAAAATGGATGTGTAATACAAAAGTAGATTTCTGTGTTCACAGATACTGATATAAGTAAAAAAATGTTCTCTAAGGTAAAGTCATTTACCAGAACTTCATATGTATCTGCTACTGTATTCCTTCCTGGCCACAAAAATGGGTCAGCAGTTCATCTAATTGAAAAATGCTAGGACAGAACAGATCTTTCATTTTATACACAAAAAATATGATTGGCTCAGATCTAAACATTTACGTTTTCAGCATGTAAGTATAAATAAGGCGGATCTCTCAAAAGTATTTTCACTTTTTCCCCAGAAATACTCTGGTCACTGAAATTGTCTCAGTTCTGCAGGGAACCTACCCATGCTACAGATTTACAGCAATTGTTCAACACTAACTGTGCTGTCAGAATTCCTTCTTATGGAAACTGCAAATAACCTGGTGCTTACAAGGTACCTTTTCTTTCTGTCCACTTTCCAAAAACATTCAATTGCTTTGTGTTTTATAGGCGACCATGATAAAATTGAAGTTCAAATAACAATTATGTTTTCTCTTGTTCCTAAGGGTTATTTCTCCATTTGAAATAAGTATTATGATATTGTACAAGACCTGAGAGGTTAGTACACTCAGAGTGTACTAATACTCAGTCTGAGAATTAAAAAGCTCCTTTCCTATATGGACCTCTTAAAGAGCTGCTTTGGCACACCCACATCTGACTGCACAGCAGAATCTGTGCAATATCCAGTTTCCCACAGGCTGAATACTTTTCAGTTCACAAAGCATTTAAAAACAATCTGTAAAGTCTCACAACATAGCAATGTTTACTGAGGATGCATGATTAAGTTAAACAACTTGAGAACTGGCGCCATGCTTCACTGAAATACTATAATTTCTTGTTCCCTTTTTTAAGTACGCTAGCTAGTTCATATACAGTTTGACAAACTTAGAGCCACCCTCTGCCCCTACCATCAAAATATTAATTGACTCAATTAACTGCAGCTAGAACCATAATAATCTTTATTTCCAGTAACTCAGTATTTTTCATAAATGCAGTTTTAGGAGTAGAGATTATAAATCCCATGAGTTTGTGTTAAGTGAAACTGAAAGATGGTGGCCTACTCAGAGCTAGCTTAAAAAAATTACCTTCCCCACAGTGCACAGCAGCATTTTGTGCATAGTATTCAGGAACTATTCTGGTAAATAAAGTTCTGTTTGTGAAACTAAATAATTACTAAATAAAAGAAAGAATTACAAAAAATATATACCTAAGGACCTATAGACAAGGCGGCAGATCTGTGAAGTGTAAAACACTGGTTTCTTCCTAGAAGCTGATGACCATTCACTACAGTCAAAGTCTTACGGTGAAGTGCCAGCAGCTCCCAGGGTAGAAGCAGTGCACAGAGAAACAACTGACAGACACTCCTGACAGACATTTAGGTGTCCCCCTAAGAAGGCAGCACAGCCAACAGCCCAGCTGAAGTGCCTCTACACCAATGCACGCAGCATGGGCAACAAACAGGAGGAGTTGGAAGATATGTGCTGGGGGAAAGATATGATATAGTGGCCATCACTGAAACCTGGTGGGATGAATCTTGTGACTGGAGTGTGGCTATTGAGGTCTACAGGTTGTTCAGAAGAAACAGGAGAGGGAGGAGGGACGAAGGTGTTGCCCTTTATGTCAAGGAATGGATAGTGAGTGAGGACATGTCCCTAAAACCCTCGCTGCTGTCAGATGAGATAGTTGAGAGCTTGCGGGGAAGGATTAAGGGGCAGGTCAATATGAGGGACAGATGAGAAGAGGGCAGTGGATGTTGTCTACCTTGACTTCAGCAAGGCTTTTGACACTGTAGTCTACAGCATCCTCATAGGCAAGCTTAGGAAGTGTGGGTTAGAGGAATGGACAGTTAAGTGGATTGAAAACTGGCTATAAGACAGAACCCAGAGGGTTGTGATTAGGGGCACAGAATCCAGCTGGAAATCTGTGACAAGTGGTGTTCCCGAGGGGTCAGTACTGGGTCCAGTCCTCTTCAATATATTCATCAATGACCTGGATGAGGGGATAGAATGTACCCTCAGCAAGTTTGCTGATGACACAAAACTAGGAGGGGTGGCTGACACACCAGAAGCCTGTGCCGCCATCCAGAGAAACCTAGACATGAAAATTAAATGTCCAGTGCAGCCCATACTCATTGTACTGCAACTACATTACAGCTAATAAAAGGGTAACCTTATCATAGGTGAATCTTTCAAATTCCAATCTTTTGCTTATACCAAGATAGAGGTGTTACTTACTCCTTTTGTTACATATTATACACTCCATGCAATCCCAGAATTTTATTGAAGGTTGCAGTATACGGTGTGCATTAAAGAACCCAAAGATTTCTTCCAGTTCTTTCTCCCTTGCATTCATGTAATCCAGTTAGTCACATAATAATGTTGGTATGAGGAGAGAACAAGTCTCCCTAATTCTTTTTTTTCGCATTTCATTGCCCAGGGAATGCCTACTACACTGAGTATGCCTATTGCATACTCTCTTCAGAGCTGACAAATACAAAACACTTCAGATTCAGATTCAGTAATATACTTTTTTCCTTTTTTAATCCACAAAGGCTTATAGAAATAGATGAAGTCTGCAGACAAGTTTAAACAGATTTCAAGGACTCAAACTCTTCTCTCAGGTTCTGTGAATGTTTATGTTAAGAATAAAGAAAAAAAAGTGCCTACAGAAATAAAGATCAATAACTGTTGTTAAGAATGACTTCATAATATCTGCTCATAACAAAAAAGTAAGAAATGTATTTTAGCAACATTTCAGAAATGTAGAGAAGATATTTTCAGAAAATACATTGGAACTTAACTAAATAACCATAGTTTTATCCTAATATAACCTTTAATAATCTTATTTTTCCATCTCTGTAAGAACTGTCATTAGCAAAGACACTATTGGCAAGATGAAGGTTAATTTCTTCTTTCTTTAGATAGTGGATATTTCTGTAAAGATATCTCAGAGATATCTATGGAAACTTCCTTCGATAAAATTGCCTACATCTCCACTGAATGTCCTGAGCTTTCTTTGTCTATCCGCACCACTCCATGTTGACATCTTCATTTGAATCTTACCACTCAGGCTGGTAGTGTCTGCAAACTTGCTGAGAGTAAATTCAATCACACTCTCTATATCATTGATGAAGATATTAAGCAATACTGGACCCCTGAGGGACACCACTTGTCACCAACCTCCATCTGGACATTGAGCTGTTGACCACTACCCTCTGGGTGCAACCATCCAACCAATTCCTCATCCACCAAACTGTCCACCCATCAAATGCATAAGTTTACAGTTTAGAGTGAATGATATAGTGGGGCACCATGTGAAAAATGTTACAGAATTCTAGATAGATGACATCCATAGGTCTTCCCTGGCTGTCTGATATAGTCACTCCATCACAAGCCACTGGGTTGATCAGGCAGGATTTGCCCTTGGTGAAGCTTTGCTGACTGTCTCAAATCACCTCCCTGTTCTCCATGTGCCTTAGCATACCTTTTAGGAGGATCTATTTCATGATCTTCCCAGGCACAGAGGTGAGGCTGACAGGTCAGTAGTTCCCAAGGTACTCTTTTCTACCCTTTTTAAAAATGGATGCAATGTTTCCCTCTTTCAAATCACCAGGGTCTTCACATGACTCCTACAACTTTTCAAATATCATAGAAAATGGCTTGGCCACTACATTAGCCAATGTCCTCCTGACTCTGGGATGCATCTTGTCAGGTCATGTAAACTTCTAATGTTCAGGTTCCTCAGGTGGTCACAAACCTGATCTCTTACAGTGAGAGGGATTTTGTTGCCCCAGTCCTCATCTCGCAGTCCATGCATTCTAGGGGTGTGGAGACAGAGGTGGGGAGCAGAAGCACAGGAGTAGCATCTGTATCATTTGCAGCATCAGTGACTGGGGACAGAGCACAGGAGAGTTTTTTGTTGTTAATTCTGCTGCCTTTTTCTTCCATGCATTTTGCAGCCTGATCTCCCAGGTGAGGTGATACAGCTAAATTTAAGATGCATCTGAGGTACACACTGATCAATACAATGTGAGAGATCATTTTACATTAAACTCTTTACAATGCTTAGGGCTCATTAAAATTATGCAAAAATTTTAAAGATCATTGTGTAATCCTTCAAATTCCTTTCTATAGTTCAGTCACTGCCTGAACTATTGGTGAGATTTAAAAAATCCTTTTAATAGAACCACATTGGTTCTAAAAGTACTTAGGTAGTTTGGGTGACATTTGGTAGAAAGGTTCACCAGATCTTTAGCAGAGAAAATACCAACATAGGACAGCTCACGTCGTTTCAGTAATGTAGTGATAAAACATCTGCTTAAACAGAGATTCCAGCAACTTTTCAATGGATTATGCAACTGTAATATAATCTAAGAGTAAAATTGAAGGTATTTGTTGTGTGTGCAGCAAAATAAGTTGGTTATGGAAGTTTTAATGGAATCATTACTTTTCAGTAATGATTTCAGTACTGATGCAGTGACAATAGTAACAATTCCAATAGTGACAATTTCAATAGCAAGAGAGGGTGACAGATGGAAATTCTGATTTAACCTAAAATACTTACAGATTTTTCTGGTTCATTGTAAAATCAAGGGGTTTATTTCACTGGGAGGAAAAAACCCAGTAGTGTTGGATGCCTCTACCCAAATGGAACTGCTGAAGGGAGAGGCCACAGTGCAGACCTCAGACTGCAAGAAGTGCCTAGACCTTTCTTCTGGGACATGGATATGCAGCACAGCTGCCTACAAAATGAGCTGGAGGACCTCCTGTAACAAGTGACTGAGCTGCGGGGTGTGGAGATGATGCTGTGTAACATTCAAGAGGCAGAGAAGGAGATAGACAGCTGGTTCCAAGTGCTGTCTGCAGTGAACCCACAGCCCACAACCAAAATAGCCAAAAGCTTCCACACAGGCATACAGAGAAGGGAGGGAGGACAGTAACACAGAAGAATGGAAGCTTGTGACAAGGTCAAGCAGGAGGAAGAGACTTCCCCTGAAGCCTGAGATGCTCTTGCAGAATTGCTTCACAGCTCTGCAGAATGAAGAGGGAAGACGCACTGTGTCAGGAGAGGAGATGAAGCTGACTACAGCAACCCAATCTGCTCCCCATATAACAACCAGGGCAACTAAGAAAAGATGGCAGGTGATAGTAGTAGGTGACTGTCTTCTGAGAGGTATAAAGGCACCCATTTGCCAACCTGATGCACTCTCTAGAGAGGTGTGATGCTCAGTGGGGGCTCATATAAGGGATGTCACAGAGAGACTACAAAGACTTATATAATCTTTGGTTGGACCAGATGATCTTAAAAGGTCCCTTCCAACTTAAGTGATTCTGCGATAGTCCTCTGACTATTATCCACTGCTGTTGTTTCACATGGACACCAGTGTTACTGCCAGGAGCAGCCTGAAGACTATCAAGAAAGATTATAGAGTCCTGGGAGTGGCAATCAGGGACCCTGGAATGTTGGTAGGTTTTTCACAGTCTTCCTAGTCAAAGGGAAGGGGCTGGATAGGATCAATTAAATCTGGCAAATCAACAAATGGCTACAGAACTGCTGCCACAGCCAGGTGTTTGGATTCTTAGACCATGGGATTCTGAGGAACTTGGCCTACTGGGGCCTGATTGGTTCCACTTGTTAGAGAAAGAGTCAAGAGTGTCTTTGGTCAGAGGCTTGTCAAACTCATGAAAAGGTCTTTAAACTGGAGTTTCCAGGGGAGGGGAACATCAATTTGTCCCACTTTTACCAGTATGATACCAATGACAGTAATAGATGCCTAGAACCTGGAGAAGGGTCACTGGTCAGCAGGAGAGAATTTGGAGTGCAGTAAAAGGGAAGCCAGTAAGTCAGCTTCTTTGGGGCCCAACTTCAATGCTTCTATGTGAAAGCACATAGCATGGGGAACAAACAAGAGGAGATGGAGATGTGTGTATGCCTGAAGAGCTATGATCTTACTGGCATCACAGTGATGTGGTGGGGTAGCTGTTATGACTGGAATGTTGGCATGGAAGAATACAGACACTTCAGGAAAAGGTGACAAGGAAGGGGTGTGAGTGCATGGAGCTCTCCTGGGGACAGATGAGGAGTGAACTGAGAACTTATGGGTCAGGGTTGAAGCGAGGGCAGGGATAAGTGATGTTACAGTGGGTTCTGCTACAGGACATCCAACAAGGAATACTGAGAGGAGAAGGCCCTCTATGGACAAATAGGAGCAGCCTCATGTTCAAAGCCTGGTCCTCATAGGGGACTTCAACAACACCAATATCTGTTGGAGGGACAACATAGTAGGGCATAAGTAATCCATGAAGTTCCTCAAATGACTTGATGAAAACTTCTTTCTGCAGATGACACAAGAGCCAATGAGGAGAGGTGTCATGATGGACCATGTTCTCACCAACAAGAAGGGGTTGATGAGGAGTGTGAAGTTCAAGGGCATCCTGGCAGCAGTGTCCTTAAAATGATGGAGTTCAAGATCCTTAAGGATATTGGAAAAGTTTTCCCAGAGAAGTCATGGATGCCTGCTCCCTGAAAGTGTACAAGACCAGATTTGATAGGTTTTGGGGTGACTTGGTCTAGTTGAAGGTGTCCCTGCACATGGTAAGGCAATTGGGACTAGGCAATCTTTAAAGTCCCTTCCAACTCAAACCATTCTAGGATTCTATGATTTTATAAGTCTCAATTTTTATTTCCTATTTTTGAATCTTCAAAAAATCTCCACAATCTGCACTCTGAATAAAGATGTGGCCTAAAAAGGAATTACCAAAATGGATGAAGATAACAAACATGTTAGCTTAGATACTAGAGAAGTTGTGAAGCCTTTATTAAAAAAGAAAGCTAAAAGCCTTCAGGGAGAAAGGACACAGGATCAGGATGTTGTTGCTACTTCAAATACTTGCTTGCAAATTTTCACAAATACTGAAAATAAGAACGCTGTTTAGTCTGTGATGTGTTGGGTAATCACGACTAGGGAGGTCCTCGGGATAGGAAGAAAGAACACAAAACCATAAACAATGACTAGCTGCATGAAATAGTATTTTTTCTCTTTCCAGTCCTCCTCCTTCTTTTCCTCTTTCCTTCTTAATGTACTGAGGCTAAGTGGTCTTGTTAGAGGTCTGCTACAGGACTATGGCTTTGACAACGTTATTGCTCTTTCTTCTTTTAAAGGAATTCCCAGTATTCAGATATCAACTACATGTTCTTTTTTTATGTCACAATAAAAGAAAAGAAGAAACTTTCATTTAAAAAAATCCCATTGACAAGAAAGCATGATGATGTCTGGAAAGATACAGATAAAACACAAAATGTAATCTCTAAACTGAATTATATTACACATAGTTTCTGTTGTACAAGACACTAATTTTTAAGAGAGAATTTGTTCAGTTTGGTTTGTATTTTTTTTCCTGGTTCAGAGAATGGCCTTTCTTTTCTGCTTTAAAAATTATCTTCTGCAATCAGAGGTGTATACATAAACATAACAAAGTATAATCAGTAGATTTTTAATCTATCACAATGCATGATATGACTTAATAAAGGATAAAAGCACTTCAAAGCATATCCAAATTTTTACAAGAAGCTCTGATTTTTATTTCTGCAGTCAGCAACCTTTAAGATTACATGGTTGAAGTTAATTAAATAATACACACATCACAAGAAACTAAGCCATGACAAATCTGCAACACAGTGCACATATCAATCTGAGTTTTCCACTTGCTAACCAAACACAAGCATTGAAACAAACTGATTCAATTTGAATGTTCTTGCTATTCTTTCACTGATGTTTCTTGTTTTAGTGGAATTTGAGAAACTGTCTGTGTATTTTTGTTCGTTTGGGTTTTTTTGTTTTTTTTTCCTGTTGACTTGATTCTTTATAGTCTGTGTGAACTACTTGCAATCTCACGTAATTTCATGCAACAACATTTAGAGAATGATCTCTCAACGTTCTCAGTAGGCTGCAGTGATCTACAAGAAAGAGTTAAATCATAATCTGGAAAGGAAACAAGAAAGGTAATGAAGGCAACAGTTTTACTTCCAAAATTGATGTAGTAAACTGGCTGCCTTATTACAAACATACAGAAGTATTATGAGTAATATAGAGCTTTGCAGGGGGAAGGAAAGAAAGAAAAAAAAAAAATAGAAGCTTAAGGTACCTAAAAAATTTTCTTCAACTGGAAAACATCTCTAAGTATATTACCATGTACAGGCAATGCCTCTGCAGCCTGTACTGTATCTTATTTTCTATTCAGCATGTCACCTACCTCCAAAGCCATAACATGACTGAAGGATTCGAAGGTCATTTGCCAACATAAGATTCCACTATGAGAACTTATGTGCAAATGGGTCAAATTCAGCCTTGGCTTGTATCTCTGGGAACCAAAACATTTTACATTGTGGTAACAGAAACCTCCTTCATAGCACACGCTGTTTCACAAACTTCACTTACATCAGTAATTTCACACTCCACAATAAAAATAACCATCAGAACACCAGCAAATGTGTGCAATTATCACACACTCCACCCCCTTTCCCTTTACCACATTACAACAAAAATTTCCCACAGTTATCTGGCTATGGATATTTGAGAGCCAGTATTTATGTGGGCTATTCTCACAAACCCTAAAGCTCAATGAACTGATATAAGAATTAAAGAAGCAGCATTTCCCACTTTACTGACTCAGTTTCACCAGGTACTTGGCTATCTCAAGAAAGGTACTATCAGTCATTAATATAATTATGAGTTTAAATCCCACGTAGAGATAAACAAACAAGACAAAAATTTAGAATTTGGCCTTTCCTACTGTTTCAGTATTTTAAAAAGGCAACCTAAATAATATTTTTCTAAAATTATTATAGAATCATAGAATCATCTGGGCCGGAAGGGACCTTCAAAGGTCATCTAGTCTGACCCCCCTGCAGTCACAGGGACACCTCCATCTAGACCAGGTTGCCCAGGGCCTCATCAAACCTCACCTTGAATATCTCTAGGGAAGGGGCCTCCACCACCTCCCTGGGCAACCTGTTCCAGTGCTCCACCACCTCATAGTAAAGAACTTGTTTCTAAAATCTAATCTAAATCTGCTCTTCTCCAGTTTAAAGCCATTAGCCCTTGTTCTGCCATTGCCGGCCTTTGTGAACAGGCTCTCCCCAGCCTTCCTGTAGGTCCCCCTCAGGTACTGGAAGGCTGCTATCAGGTCCCCTCAGAGCCTCCTATTTAAGTTCATTCTCCTTATTTAAAGAAGATGATATTTTCAGGATATAAATTCATTCTGTCCAATGCTTTAATGTTCTGACCCTGACTAGTTTGCTGAATAGTTCAGTGAATTTATCCATAGGTGCCTTTATTAAATGAAGATTTAAGATGAGAGAGGAATTCATGCTGTTCAGGAAGGATTCTTGATTCGGTTCATCAAGAATGAACCTAATTGCCATACCTTTTGCAATTTATATGAGTATTTAATCCTTAAAAGGACCATATCTTTGCTGCTTTAATAAGAATGAAATCAACGTGACTTAGAAGTTATTTCCATTAACAGCTCCTTAAGTCTACAGAGGAAACTGGATTCCTCAGGCTCATGTTCTCAAATTACTCCTTTAGTAGTCCATTCAACATAGCTATAGATACAGAGGGATTTTTCATTTATGAAACCTAGTCAATGAAATTGTATCTACAGTTATGCTGAAACATATTCCTTTTTCTCTTCTTTTTGAGATAAATGGGGAAGCTTACTGTATAAATGAAGACCAGAAATTCAAAGAAAGCTCAAAAATAATCCAGTCTTTACAGGAAGATTTTCTTTAATGTCATGCTCAATCCCTTTTCCCCTTTTGATAATACACTCATTCATTCCTGTGGCCATACCATGTTATTTATGTGCAGCACCAAGAAGCCCTTATCTTTTGAGATACTGGCAGACGACAGCATAACTGTAGCAATTTAAAATAGTGTAGCAATTCAGAAGATTTATAAATTCAAATTCTGAAATTACATAAGTATCTGTTGTTTCAATACACCAAGAAAAATATAGTGCCATATTAATTCCTTTAGAAATCTGAATAACAACCTCTGCAATAATACGTTTTCTGTCTCAAATTAATTGGTAAAAAATCTGTTGCAGTCTAGGATTATGAATTTCTAAAGATTAGTAGGAATAGGCTCCTAGATTGCTTTTGTCCTCTGTAATCTTGATGGTCTAAGAGTGAAAACAAGCTCCACCGCCTACTCAGTCTTTTTTCCAGTGGAATTCTGGCTACGGTGTTCAGGATTACATATTTTCATAATAATGTATTGCTTGTGCAAGCACCTGGAGTCCTTCCCTAAAAACAAGGTCATCTGTCATTAGAAAACATCAAGTATGCAAACAAAGCAGACAGCTTCTCACTGAAGGCTACCTGTGTCTGCTTCAATTGTGAAATTGTCACCAGAACCTCTGTAGCTACTGAGTTTATAAAAAGTGAGGATTTTTTTCACACACAGTAATTAGGGAGAGATGAATGTAAACTACTGGCTGAATGTTACATGTAAAATACATGAAAATGTTACAAGTGCTTTTCTCAAGAAATGAATATTTCAATATAAGACCCAGTCTCAGGAATACACAGATACACAGAAAAATTGTTCACTACTAAACTGGAAATGCAATTCTATAGTAATGCAACCAGAGGCTATTACTTCTTATAGGCCAGCAAGCCCATACATTATAACATTACAGATCTTAAGAGTGACAGGGGGTAGCACATTGGCAAAACAGTCTATATAATATATGCTTGTATAAATTGTATATATAATATATATGTGTATATCGTCTGTATAAATGTGTATATACTAATGTATGTATAGTACTGATATTTGCTCATATTTGTTCACAGACAACACATTAGGAATGACTTGATAATGGAGAAGCTTTAGAAGAAGGCCAGGCAATTTTGAAGTCAGATCTGCAATAATTTTAGTGAGCTTTATTTTCTAATAAAAATATTAGATCTTCTCATTGTGTTAAACAAGAGGCTTAGTACCTGAAATTGACTTTTTAATATGCACGAAAATATCAGAATTCATACCTAAATCCCTTGCAAACTATAGTTTGTGATCCACCTGTTTATAAGCATGTGAATGAGCTTTGAAAATGAATACGGACTGGAAGATAAGTAAACATTAAGCCCTTAAATAATTTATTTTATTGGACAGGATGAACTGACAATCAACAAGTGCCATCACTAAGAACAGGAAATAGGTGAACTAAATTTGCAGAACTAGAGGAGGCATCTGCAAAAACTCAGGTAGGAAGAAAAAGTGTGTTCTAAAATTATGCTTCAACTGGGTGTTGGATAAGAATATGGAAATTTGACAACGAGACTGCGAAATTCAGGAGCAATTTTGAGTCCAGTGGGATAGTGAAAGTTGTTGTGAAGCCTTGAATAACAATATTTTGGTATTCCTATACCATGAGAGGAAAATGAGTACCAAAAAAAAGGAGTTTCACAGATGAGCAGTGTCAAATATGTACCTAGACTGAACCTGTCAATAATGCATTGTAAAGCCATTTACAGCCATTACTGGAAAGGATGATTAAATTTCCAAGTATTCTCTGTCTGGCATTAGCAGTCACAGGTTTAGGTTCTCCAGAAAATTCTGTCTGTCCCATGCATGGAAAGCCAGACAAAGTTTTCTGTTTCTCATGATTTGATCTTATTCTGGATACATTTGATTAAGGTACACTACACTTCTTTTTGTACTAAAACATGCCCAGCATTTCCTCTAAATTACCATTTTGAGCTTTTATTTCTCCAGGCTTATATAGAAAAGTCTGGGACAGATCATTTGTTTTTCTTTAAAATGAACAAAAATGTGTTAGTTATGATTTTATTCCCCTTTGCCCGACAGTGGGTAGGCATTCATGTGTGTGAGAACAAAAAAGATACCTGCTGTGTCGCTCACACTGAAAATGGTGAAAAAAATATAAAAACTGTTATAGCAAGAAAAGTTGCTACTGCACCTGGAGACTTTGAAGTCAATTGTTCAATGGTTATTTCTTGTAGGATTTTAAAAGTTAATGTCTGTGAACAGGAGGGAGCCTCCAAACAAAATGCAGTTTTAGATATCTGTAATGCCTCTTTTCTCTCCTGTTCCATAGTGCAAAATGATACATCTATAGAGCAGGAGTTATGAATTAAGGTGCTGAAATAAAGTGGGAGATGTGAGAATTTAGTCACACTCATGTCCTAATCTGTTAAGTCAAAATGCTGCATGTCATAACCCACACCAGTTGTAGTATGGTTCAGAAAGTGGGATAAAAACTCATAGTAAAATAAACATACTTTAAAAAATAAATAAAAGATACCCAATGAAAAAGAAAAAAAATGTCCATCTCAGAAAAGACCCTGAGACAAGGTATTATATAGAATATTTTCACCAAAATAGTACACTCAGAAATACTGTCTTTACTTAACTCTGCTCACACTGTCACTGAACTTAGAAAAAAAAATAATTAAAAGCCCGGTATTAGTTTCGTTTTAAAACATATATTGAATGTTCCAGTTAAAGACTGGAACTGTCAATAATATACTAGCAGATAGAATGTGAAAATTCCAATGAAGAACTCTTTTCATATCAGATATAAACAAAGGATGAAAGATTAGATAGGAAGGCTTCTCTGCATGCTGATAACTTGCATAGAAATCAGTAAATTTATTCTAATAAGAAAAGGTTTAATGTTCTTAAAACATTAAGCAGGAAGGAGAACCAAAAGACATCAGCATTGTTAAAAGGGAGTATATGTTAAAAGTCTGTTAATTTGCTTCCTGCAGTGTTTGGAAAGGACTGGAAATGATTTAGAGTATTCACATATTAGTCAAGGACTTATTTTTTCAGTATTCATAAGAAAAATATTTATGGGACTTTCTAACATGACAAATACATATTACCTATTCCATACATCAAAACCAGCTTATCTTTGATCTGAATTTTTTAATAGGTAGTCTGTGCAGGAGAAAGATATTTTTCTCTCCTTGGACATTTCACCATTGAAAATATTTGGTATCATGTGAGTTCTTAAAATGCTGCTTAGGGACCCTGTGTATGTTCAATGAAAATGAACACATTCAACACTTAAGAAAGGGGACTTGGAAGTCACATTTGTCATACCTACATATACAAGGAACCTTTTGAACAAGGAAAAATTCAGTAACAAGACACAGTTGCTGAAACACTAATTCAGCTAATCTGTCAATGAACTAATTTTTAAATGCACGTATGCCTCAGTATAACTGCATACATGGTAACTTTAAGTGTAAAAAAGAATGATAGTGCAACCTCACAATAAATACAACCATTTAAAGCAGTCATTTGATGTGCTTAGCTTATACATATACAGTTGCATACTTTCACTTGCAAAACCTTTCACAGTACACATTATAAATATGCTACACATATAGTTTTATACTTCAAATAGGCATGAAAGTATGTAGGTGAGTGCATGTAAGAATTCCCCAGGCTAATTCCATTTTCTTGAGTCCCAGATAAATTTAAATGTAATTGAACTTACCAATATTAAAATAGAACCTGATTAATAACTCTTCAACATATTCTCCCCCTCCTGTAAATGATTCTCAAAATAAGTCAAAATATCTTACAGGTAAAACACGCAAAAAAACCCCCACCAATTCGTCCCATTCTCTGTAGTGAAATGACCTTCAATATTCAAAGTCTTAATTCCTTTTTACAATTTTATGTAACTCATTTTTCACAGAAAATCAATTTGCATATTCCTGGGCATTGTTCATCATTCCCAACATACAGGGTGTGGATAGGATAAGCTCAGATTTAAGTCTTTTTAGATACACAAGAAATTCAGAAGTTATCTGAAATTACAGATTTCACAAAGAAAGTAAGTTAGATGTACACATAATCCATACTGGCCTTTCTGTTTCTCCCGGAAAATATTTTCTGGTATAGATATTTCTCTTATCTACATTAAAACTGCATTTTTTATATGATAATTTAACTGAATCAAAAGATTCCCAGGCTAGTTTGGAATTTTACTAACTGCAGAAAGTGTCAGAAATTCATAGAAAGAATAGGTGGTTCTTTACTTTTTTGTTCTTTGGCGTTTGATTCTTTATCCTCTCTGAGGGAAGTCAGAACAAAAGCCAAGATATTGCTAATTACGCAGTGATGAAAAACACTTAAATCTTATATTTATTGTATTCTTGTATAATTTTAACAGATAAAATAAGATGTGGTTTCAAGATTTAAAAAAAAAAAAAAAAAAAAGTTAAGAAGTCAACTGAATGCCTTCAGAGTTGCTGAATGCCTTCTTTTCTTCAGTCTTCACTGCTAAGGCTGCCCCTCATGAATGTCTGTCCATGGAGGCAAAGGGAAGGGTATGGAAAGAGGAAGTTTTTCCTCCAGTAGAAGAGGATCAGGTTCAGGAACACTTGGCCAAACTGGACATTCATAAGTCCATGGGCCCTGATGGGATGCACCCGCAAGTGCTGAGTGAGCTGGCAGATGTTATTGCTGGGCCACTCTCTATCATCTTTGAAAGATCATGGAGAACAGGAGAGGTGCCTGAGGACTGGAGGAAGGCCAACATCACCCCAGTCTTCAAAAAGGCCACGAAGGATGACCCTGGGAACTACAGACCAGTTAGTCTCATCTC
>BJBW01015796.1:0-17604 GCA_004320125.1 Scolopax mira
GATTGGAGCATCGCCCTGATGAGGAAAGGCTGAGAGAGCTGGGACTCTTTAGCCTGGAGAAGAGAAGGCTGAGGGGAGACCTTATTAATGCCTATAAGTATCTAAAGGGTGGGTTGAAGGAGGAGGGAGCCAGATTCTTCTCAGTGGTTGCCAGTGAGAGGACGAGGGGCAACGGGCTCAAGTTGGAACAGAGGAGGTTCCACTCAAATATGAGAAAAAACTGCTTCCCAGTGAGGATGAGGGAGCCCTGGAAGAAGCTGCCCAGGGAGGTCGTGGAGTCCCCTTCTTTGGAGGTTTTCAAGCCCCACCTGGATGCTCCTGAGGGACATGCTCTAGCTCTGGGCAATCCTGCTTCAGCGGGGGAGTTGGACTAGATGATCTCTACAGTCCCTTCCAACTCTAAAAAAATTCAGTGAAATCCAGTGAAATCCACCTTCTGTTTTTTATAACTTGCCCTTAGCATGTGCCAGCAGGTGGAGGTTTTGGGCATCTTATCGGCATCGATTATTGCAGAGGCCGCTTTGCTGTCAGGAAACGGTGCCAGCAATGGCCCACACAGGAGGCGTCGGATGGTTGATCATGGATTTTGGTTCTTTTAGATGCTCAGTGGAATGAAGTTGGTACCAGTGAACCCCACCCTGGGCTGCATCCCCAGCAGCGTGGTGGTGATGGGGGATTCTGCTCAACTCTGGGGAGACCTCCACCCAGTGCTGCTTCCAGCTGTGGGGCCACCAACGTCAGAAGGACATGGAGCTGTTGGAGTGGAGCCAGAGGAGGCCATGGAGATGCTGGGAGGGCTGGAGCCCCTCTGCTGGGAGGACAGGCTGAGAGAGATTTGGGGATTCACCCTGGAGACGAGAAGGCTCCAGGGAGACCTTCCAGTCTCTCGAGGGGCTACAGGAAAGCTGGGGAAGGGATCCATAGGATGATCCCTAGATCAGGGAGGGGATCAGGAGGGGGTGGGGTTTGATGCTGAAAGAGAGGAGATGGAGCTGAGGTGTGGGGAAGAAGTTCTTTGCTGTGAGGGTGGTGAGAGCCTGGCCCAGGTTGCCCTGAGAAGCTGTGGCTGCCCCATCCCTGGAGGGGTTCGAGGGCAGGTTGGAGGGGGCTTGGAGCAACCTGGTTTAGTGGGAGGTGTCCCTGCCCAGGGCAGAGGGTGGCACTGGATGATCTTGAAGGTCCCTTCCAATCCCAACTGTTTTATGGTTCTGTGATTCTATGAAAGCATGCAGCTTTGAGTGCTGATGTGAGCATGGATTGGTTTTCATTATTCTTTGTGGTTACACTCCATTCTGCTGAGTGTATAAATTTGGGGGGCCAAGTCAACGACACCCTGTGGTGAGACCACAGCAGTCCAGTTACCAACCCTTGACCACTGGTCCCCGTGAAAATTAGAGTGGAAGCCAGCTCTGGTATTGTATGTCCAGCTTTTCCTGTGGATTTAGATACTGCTCTCCCCTGATAACATTTTCTTGACACCACTGAAGGCAAGTGGACCTTCCTCCAAAGCCACCTGGCCCCAGGGTGGACCACAACATGCTGCCAGGATGGTATTGTGCATGAAGTTTTTCAACTTTCTGGACAACAGGAGAAGCTTTCCCTGTGGTGCCACCTTGGTTGATGCTTTCTGCTGCTGGGTTTTGGAGAGGAGCATTTCCAGCCACCGAAGGGTTTGTGCTGCTCTTCATCCTCTGGGGGGACTTTCGGCCTCACTCTGATCATTGATTTGAGGCAGTGTGGTCCCTCATGGCTTGCTGGTACCAGAGATATGACCTCTTTGGTCCAGACTGCTGCGCTTGGGCTTTCCTTGGGCTCGGTAGATGGCATAGAGATGTCTGTCCCAATTTCAGTGGATGCATGAAACTTCAAGTTTGGTTTTAGGAATGAGCGTGTTTCTGAAGGCAAGACGGTCTACTCAAGCGTGGCCTTCGTTGCTCTAAAGTAAGTAGCAATGGGTTTTCAGTGCTGGTTTTGAGCAAGTCGTGCCAGGACTAGGTTGAACTCTAGTTGTGTGTCTCTGCAAGCCAAGTTTTGTCTGTAGGACACATCTAAACCTTCCCAGAGCCTGACTCTGGTGGGTTTGCTGTTCTACCTTCTCAAACTCTAACTAGTGACTCTTCTTTCCCTCCAGTGCTGTCTTAACCCAGGAGCTCAACGCGTCGGGAGGTGGAGGTGTCCAGCCATCTGCTTTCCACAGGCAACACCAGAGAGTTTCTTCTCTCTAGGTGTCTTGCCTCATTAGCATCAAATCCCTGAGAAGGCTATGAATAATTATCTTCTCAGCTCTCTAATAGCAGTGACCGATGGAGCATCTTTGCAGGTGGCTGTTTGGAGACCTGAGGTGTAGCCCAACCACCGCTGCAGGGAAGTTCTTCATCTCTCAGCACCAAGTATGGCTGCATGGCTCCCTCACCCAGCCAGGCCACAGCTCTTTATACCCCAGCTTCGTTCTCTTCTTGTTGCTGTCAAAGTCCTGCTTCATCGAGGTTGACCTCTGCAATTGGCTGTAGCAATTGTGTAAATTAATTCCTGTCCAGGCAAGCGTGGTTTGGTTTGTTGTTTTTTTTTAAATATATTTATTTGTGATTTAGAAAGTGGCAGTGGGGAAAAACCTGCTGCAGGTTTGGGGTTTTTTTTTGTGTTAGGTTCTAGCTCTGACTCACTAACCCAACTTACAACCACCTTATCTGCCTTGACTGATGTCCCTATCTATGTCTTCTAGGGTGACTTTGCTGCTTCAAGTCATTGTTCAAAGAGGTCTCTGGTTCCTATGTCTGTGTTTCCCCCTCCCTGGGACGTTCCCGTTGCTTTCCTTGTTCCATACCAGAGACCTTTGCACTGGAGCCAAGTCCTTCAGGAAGTCCCTGTGCGTTGGGGTGCACCAGGAGGCAATGGAGACCTCACTCTTTGGTGCAAAGCAGGATTGATTTTGATGGCTGACGTGTCCCCAAGCACTGTCATCTGCTGAGGTGCAGCCAGATGGGGCTGTAGCCGTGGCAGATGGGTTGTGAGCAGCTCCTGTGAAGTTTTAAGGCCAGGTTTGCTGCTGGTGTTTTGCAGAGGAGGATTATGACTTGGTGTTTCCTGTTGGAGATGCGTTGAAGTGGCTGGCTACCTTTCTGCAGAAATGCTCTCCAGATTTTAAGGTGCTCGCTCTTCTCCATTTTTTTTTTTCTGGATTGACCCCAGAAATCAGGCTTCTTGTGGCGATATCCCATGTAAGTCTCATGTTCTCCTGCCTTGCAACACCTAAAGCCCAAGTTGAGCAAAGCTCTTTGACTCTGCTCTGCTCCCACCAGTCAACTTGGGAATGAGGATGGCAAGACCTTTCATTGTGTTGGCCATCCCTCCATGTCCTACAACCACTCCAGGCTTCCCAAGCTCTTTCTTTTCTCCCACAATGGTTTCATCTCACGTTGCTTGTGAGAATCCTGGCACAGTGAGGGAGAAAGCTATTTGATATTGCCAGTTTTCATTCAAGATGTCAAGCCAGGAGCTCGTCCATTAAGTAAAGGAGCGTCTTCGGAGCTGAACGTTGTGCTAATTGTGCTCTGTGCCATCGGGACCCCTTCTAGGCCAACTGCTATCGTTTAATAGACTTAAATATATTACCAGGGACACTCCTGTAGGCCACGGAGCTGCTCTGAGGAGCCCGTGGTGTCTCACTGGTCCAGATGAGAGATCTGGAGTTTCTCATGTTGGACCATCTCCGCAGTTCACTGTGGTGTGGTTCTTCCTTGTCTCGTATTTCGCTGGGAGGAGGCCTGTCTCTGCAGCCTTCCCCAAAACCACTGCCAAAGGCTTTTCTGACCCGCTCCAGTTCCTGCGGAGCGATCACTTCATCGAGAAGATGAGGGCTCATGAGTTAGAAAGGGTGAGAAAATCCACGTCAAGCTTTTTGACTTGTCTCCTCCTTTGGATGTCCTAATTACAAATTAAGCGGGGATAACCTGTCTTCGTATTGCAGGCAGTGTTGCAGAACAATAAGCAAAAACCTCGGTCTCTTCCAGTCTTTGCAGTCACTGGGCAGTTATCAGGTCTGTTTTCAGTTACTTGTCCTAAATTTCCTGGTTTCTTGTCTATCTGTATCAATATATGTGTGTGCACTTTAGGAACCACGGAGCGGGACTTGAGCTGGACACCGGGAGGAATAGAGGAGGTGCGTAAGAAAAACCCAGATCTTAAATATGGATGCTCAGAATAACCTGCTGGGAGAAAGATGTCTGGACCACGGAGTGGTCGGGGTGGGTTCCTGAAGTCCCAGCAATTATTTAGAAGAAAATTTAGAAGAAAAATTGCCATGGGAGGTGCAGGCAGCTGCAGAGGGAGAGCCAGCGGGGGCTGGTCCGCCTCACCCCTGCCATGCAGGAGCTTGGAGCTTCCATGAAACAGAGTTGATCTGTGTTATTCTGAGGTGTAAGTCACTTAGAAAAGAGGTAGGGACAGCCTGGTGGAGAAACTGGGGAGTGCCTCCCAGAAGAAGGAGCTGGTGGGACTCTCCGTTCTCCGGGAAACAAGACCAAGGAGGTGCCATCAGCTGCTTGTGACCTTCTGGTGCTTTCAAAAGCACCAAATTTGAGCTTATCTCACTCAAATTTAAGGTTGCCTGCTGACAGCAGTGGAGGTAAAAGAGCTCACACAGTCAGGTCCAGGAACATCTAGGAGAAACTTCAAAAGTACTCTTGACTTGCAAGAGAAATGAGGGTATTGCTTGTTTATTTTTGTCCCCTTTTTGTGTCGCTCCCTTTAATTCAGGTAGTGGTTTCCCTTGGATTGATGGTAAATTATTTTGATGAGAAATGCAGCCTGAACAAAGCAGTTAATTACTACCAAGCTACAACCCAACGTGGTGGGGAGAGGTGTTTGAAGTGCACACTTAAGAGTGGCTACGGATGTTGACCATTCCCAAGGGAGCTTGGCCAAGAGCAGTGGCCATTTTTGGTCAACGGCACTGGAAACGGCTTGTTCCACTTAAAGGACACTCATAAATATGGTCAAATCTGAACTCTGATGGAGAAGCCAGGGCAGATAGAAGAAGTTCTAAAAAAAATACAATGTGGGTGGGTTTTAGGAAGAGTTTGGGAGCAAAACAAGAGTTTGCCTGAATCACTCGATGAGATTTGAGCTGGAAGGGGGGACATGGGAGTGTAAAAGCTGGGCAATGCACCCCTGCAATGCACTTTTTGGGGCAAACCAGACCATTTCAAGCCACCTCAATATTCCCGAGGGGTTCTTGGTGCTGAATTTTAACAACCAAATTTATCTGCACCTCCAGCCCTGGGGAACCCAGGTTGCCTGCAAGAAATTTCTTGGCCAGGTCCCTGGTTCTGGGCTGATGTAGCCACTTGGGTTTTTTTTTTACTCCATTTGCAGATGGAAACATCAAATTTGGTGGCGTTCAGTCTGGTGACAGAGTTAGGGATGGATCTTAAAACATTAAATCATTCTGGTCTGATTGCTGCCCGGATGTGTTTGGTGGGCTTTTGAGTTTTTTTATTTCTTTTGTGTTCTTTTTGTTGGGTGGGTTTTTAGTTTGGTTTGTGGTTTTGTTTTTTGGGTTTTGTTTTCTTTTTGAAACAGCAGGATAGAACTGACCCACTGTTTAGCAGTTCTGTTTGTGCCCCCAGGGCTCAGAGTATCAGGAGGAAGCTGGTTAGAAATGTATTCCTTTCCTGCTGGTGCTGTTAAACCGGTATATGAGGAGCATTAGGTAGGTTCCAGCTTTTTGGAGATGTAAAGTCTCATTTTGGGGGAAAAACCAAGCAGTTCTTGCAATGCTGTGTGCTTGGAAGTCAGTCCCAGTCCACCTCCAGAAAGCAAGGTGACAAGGACAAACTCTTCCCAAGTTAATGCCTCTCTCAAACTCCAGAGGCAGCTAGAACCTGAGAAATCTAATAAATCCCACATGAAAAAAAAAAAACCAAAACAAAATATGTTTTCTAGAACTCTGCCAATCTGGAAACCACCAAGACCTGGCAAATCTGGGATGCATCGTTACCTTTCAGAAGCAGAGTGGTGGCAGAATTAAAACCACATTGAGGGATGCACATAGATTTTATTTATTTATTTATTTTCAGATTAGGGGGGAAAGCATGGATGGAAATTGTACATCTATAGGTTTTTGCATCACTGGGGTGCAGCAAAGGCAATGCTCCGGCTCAGCTGTCAGTGCAGGGTGCTAAAGGGATCCCCAAAACTAGACCAGGATTTTAAATCTGTCATTTCAGCCTCAGCACTGCTTTTTGAAAGGTTTATTAGAGCTGTCCCGGTATTGTTTCTTGCTTAATGCTTGCTATGGAAGTCTGGGAATTGGGAGCATTATTGATTTGCCCTCTTTTAAATTTCAGCAGCTTCACAAGAGACAGAGTGAGTTAGTAAGGAATGCAAAATATGTAAGTAATATATATTTTCCTAGCTGAATAGCTTAGGCATATACATTTTGTACCTTGTGTCTTTTTACCAGAGTAAGGAAGGTTGGACTGTCTTTGCTTTGGGGGACTCTCCTGTCTCTCTTCTCCTCTCTCTTTCCTCCTGCTTCCCCTTCTCCAAAAACCAGCTCTGCTCTCTCCTCCTGGCCGTAGGTGCGCGTTTCCTTGGCTGGTTGGTATCTCTGACTGGGGGTCTCTGGGTATTTTTACTTTTTTTTTTATTATTATGATTATTTTTTTCCTTGCGTTTACATAGCAGATCTTGGGATTATTTTTTTTTTTTTTTTTTCTGGGAAGAGAATAAATTGCCCGAGTTAAATCTGAAGAAGCTGTCAACTGCTACACAACTCTGTCCTGTGTCGTAGATGTTAATGCTAAATAGCTGCACTGGGAAGGTCGGATGCCTGCGATGCTTCCTGGTGGCTGTAGATTAATTTGGGAGCATTGCTCGTGAGTGTGGGGCAAAGACTGATCAGCAGAAGTAAATTAAAACCAAAAATGATATAAAAACCAACCCTAAACTCTGCCTAGCAGCTGTGTAACTGTCTGCAAGTGCGTGTGTTCTCTTCTGACGTGCCACCTAATGAACCTGCTTTCTTTTTTTCCTGTTGTCAGACCCTTCGCAGGTGCTACAGCCGGGTGAAGGAGCACGGCGTGGGGAAGAGGAAAAGCAGCTACACCTTTGAGCAGCTGGAGCAGGTCTTTGGGCAGGGAGGATGGGATTCCCAGCCCTGCCAGCCCGTCCTCATCAACAGCAGTGGCTTGTACCAGGAGCTGGAGTCAGATGGCAGCACGATGGAGGAGTATTCGCAGGAGGACTGGGGAAACCACAGTCAGGATCTGCATTGCTACCAGACTGGAGAGCAGGAACTGGGTAAGAAATCCCATCTCGGTGCATTTCCAAACCAAGTGTCTCCTTTTGCCTGTGCTCTGTGCTCATACCCATCTCCAATATACAGATCATAGAATGGTTTGGGTTTGGAAGGGACCTTCAAGATCATCCAGTGCCACCCCCTTGGGTGTGGCAGGGTCCACACCAGGTTGCTCCAAGCCCCCTCCATCCTGGCCTTGAACCCCTCCAGGGATGGGGCAGCCACAGCTTCTTGGAGCAACCTCTTCCCGGCTCTCACCACCCTCACACCAAAGAATTTCTTCCCCACATCTCATCTCCATCTCCCCTCTTTCAGTGTCAAACCCTTCTCCCTCCTCCTTTGGCTCCCGTCCCTGATCCAGAGTCTCTCCACAGCTTTCCTGGAGCCCCTTGAGGGACTGGAAGGGGCTTGAAGGTCTCCCCGGAGCCTTCTCTTCTCCAGGTTGAACCCCCCCAACTCTCTCAGCCTGTCCTCCCAGCAGAGAGGCTCCAGCCCTCCCAGCATCTCCATGGTCTCCTCTGGGTCCAACACAAGTCCATGTCCTTCTTATGTCCCCAGAGCTGGAGGCAGCACTGGGGAGGGGTCTCACCAGGGCAGAGAGTGCCAACTTTCATGTTTTGGACAGAGTGTGTTCTAGATGCCGAGAGCCTGATGTCCTTGGGGAGAAAAGGGGAAGAAATTCTGCAGCTTATCATCAACAGCCAGCTGTGGTTCCTGAAGTATTTTAGGATCAGGTCTTGAGTTAAATTGACCTCGCAGGAGGGGAGAAATGGTGGAGGAGAAAGAGGGGGTGGCTTCCTGTCTCTTCTTCCATGCTCATTTCTTCTTCCCCTCCTGTGATTGAGGAGATATTTTCCCTTTCAGTGGTATAAATATGCTTATATCCAGATGTGTGGCCTTTTTATATATAAAAAGAGCAAGCAAGCTCACACTCTAGGGGTGAGACCTAAACCAAACTCTTCCACATGTTTTTCTTGCCTGCATTATTGATGTTCTGCATAAGAATCAATATATTAATTTATTTGGAGATCTCCCTGTTACCTGTAGCTTATTGAACTCTGCCAGATAGAGCCAGGCACCACATTCTGGATTGAAAATGCCTGCTGATCCGAGCAGTTTTTTGACAAAGTGGGTTTCTTTAGGTATCCTTAGTCTCCTGAGCCCCTGATCTTATGGGTACCGGTTCCTCACTTGCCTGAGCAAGAGGGTTTGATTTTCAGGATGGAAACTTTTACGTCGATCAAAGTCAATGGAGACCCAACCGAAGTGGTAATTAGAAGATGATTAAAAGTGTGATTTGTAGGCTGAACTGGGGAGAGGAGGTCAGTCCCATGTCTGTGCGCGGGGCACCAGGGAGTTGGGGTGCATTGAAAGAGGCTTAAATGGCAATTTAAGGTTAAATTTTCCAAGTTGGCTGTTTACCGCAAATTCCAGTTTTCTCCAACTTCTTCCCTGTGCGAGTTAGAAATCCGAAATATGTGGGAGAGAAAAAGTGGGGAGAAACCCATGTGAGAAAATATATGACCAGATTTTATCTGGTTTGGCTCATTCTGGTGAGTCAAGCTGTGGTCACCTGGTTTGTCACCGCTTCCTTCACCCGAACCGGAGCTGTCTGTGTGTGCTTGAGCTGAGGATATTCTTAATTTTCAGAGAAATCAGGAGAAAACATAACATCTAAATGGAATGCAGACACACTTGTTCTGCTGCTTGCTCTTCCTACGAGCTGCTTTCTTTCTTGTTTCCCTTTTTTTTTCTTTTAAACATATAGTTCACAATGAAATTGATTTGTGATTTCATAGGGGAATTGTGGTGTTGTCCTTCAAAGGTTCTGTGCTTGCAGACAACAATCTCTTCCAAAATAAAAATATTAATCTGTTTCAGACGATTTAGGAACTGGAGCCATCCCGTGTGGAACTCCAGTGGATTGCCTGGCTTAAGAAACAACTATGATTAATTTTTTTTTTATTTAATTTCCACCTTAAAAAAATAAGCCCTGGGAATGTTATTTAAAATGTAATTATGTGTTGGAATTTTACCTTTCAGATGAAATGCCTACCACAAAAAGAACATTAAAGATAAAGCAGGAATCTTCGGAAGATACGCAGTAAGTAATTTATGAATGTTTTACCCTGGAATGTATTTCCCTGGGGATGTCGTGCAGGAGGGGAGGATATTTGAAACTTCTGATTATAATTATAACTACATTGTGCAAGATGGTTCAAACAGTTGAATCTGCTTTATGCAGTTACCTCAGACCATCTGAAAAGCTTCCCAGCTCTGTCTCCTCTTGGCTTTGGCGTTTGGCAAACGGAGCAGGCCTTAAAAATGCAGGGCCTTAAAAAAAAAAAAATGCAGGGCCTTTAAAAAAATTGCAGGGCCTTTAAAAAAAAATTGCAGGGCCTTTAAAAAAAAATTGCAGGGCCTTTAAAAAAAAATTGCAGGGCCTTAAAAAAAAAATTGCAGGGCCTTAAAAAAAAAATTGCAGGGCCTTAAAAAAAAAATTGCAGGGCCTTAAAAAAAAAAAATTGCAGGGCCATTTTCTTCTGACCTTTTAGGGTTTGAAAACCCACAGGGCAGTTTTCCATCTTGTCTGTGATGGGACTGAGCCATCCCAAATTGGCTCTCAGACTCCTCTGGGTGGGTTCCACACGTGAGTTTCCCCTCCCAACAGTCATTTTAGTGTCATCCAAAGTCACTCCGGTGTTTCCTACGCTGGAAAAGGAGCTTCTGTGGGGTAGGAGGTCGTTGGCACCGTACGCGTTTACATCGTGTCCCTGGTTAGTAAAGCAAAGAGGCTTTTTGCTGTGTTTAATTGAAAGAAAGAAATCCTCTAAAACCTAAAAAAAAATAAAAATAAGCCTCCTTTGTAATGGCCTGATTTCATCAAACTCCTCACTTCGGGTGGATTTTCACTGTGCCTGAAGATGACTCTTTTCGTAACATGGGGCAAATTCAGTTTAGCCACTTGACAGTGACCTGGAGAAAAATAAGGTTTTTCAGTATAAACATTATTATCGCCTCCTTGAACAGTTTTTCAGGGATAATTTTACCTTTCAAGGGGCGATTTAGGCAATTGCATAGAAAATAAACGTGAATTTTATGAGGTGGAGGCTCGGACTGCCTGATTCTTCCAGGTTCTGTTGTGCCGTTGGCTGGCTGGACCAAATTTGGTAGATTAGACCTTTTGGAGTTTTCTGGTGGTGTTTTTTTCCCAAAAAAACATTCCCTTTACGATAAACAGAAGGCATTTTGGGAAGCATGCAGGTGACAAGTCCGTTTCATGTGCTCAGTGGAAGCACAAAGCATCTTCCAACACAGAGTTTTGCTGAAAATTGTTCTCCCCCCTCCCATTATGAGAACTTTTAAACTCTGATTTAGTAGATTAAAAGCAGTCAGGAGGGTCACAGCTGATACAAAGAGAAGATGGGTATTTATTCTATTAAAAAACAGCATTGTGTTTATTCTTAAAAGGCCGCAGGCAACAAATAAATGCGAAACCTTTCCACCTCTTTGGCCAGCATTTTACAATATGTATAACTGGTTTCAAAGACAGTAGGGCTCCAGTTCATCTGCGTTTTCGGTCGAGTGCAAGTTGTCAGCAGAAATAATCTGGATCAAGCTGGATAAAGGGAGCAGCGGTGCGTTGGAGTCCTTCACTCAACCTCGTGCTCCTGGTTTTGATGTGGAGAACTTGGGACGCGGCGATATTGCAAAATATTGTCTCAGAATGGAGTTTCCCGGGTCCCAGTTTGTGCCAGTTGCCCCTTGTCCTGCCACCGGCCACCACTGAGAAGGGTTTGGCCCCATCCTCTTGCCACCCGCCCTTTAGCTATTGCTCAGCATCCATGAGGTCCCCTCTCAGTCTGCTCTTCAGCTGAACAGCCCCAGGTCCCTCAGCCCTTCCTCTCCAGAGAGATGCTCCAGTCCCTCATCATCTTCACAGCCTCTGCTGGACCCTCTCCAGCAGTTTGCTGTCCTTCTTGAACTGGGGGGCCCAGAACTGGTCCCAGTGCTCCAGATGTGGCCTCCCCAGGGCAGGGCAGAGGGAGAGGATGACCTTCCTCCACCTGCTGGCCACAGATACCATTGACCACAAGGGCAACTTGTTGGCTACCAGGACTCCCAAGTCCCTTTCCAGCAGGTCAAACCCCAACCTGTCCCAGTGCATGAGGTTATTCCTCCCCCGTGGAGGACCCTGCACTTCCCCTTGTGGAACTTCTTCAGGTTCTTCTGCTCCCAGCTCTCCAGCCTGTCCATGCTGAACAGCAGCACAGCCCTCTGGTGTGTCAGCCCTTCCTCCCAGCCTTGTGTCACCAGCAAATGTGTGGAGGGTACACTCTGCCCCCTCATCCAGGTCGTTGATGAACTTGAACAAGACTGACTCGCTATTGACCCCCGGGGAACACCAGGGCACTCTGTGCCACCCACTGCAACCCTCTGAGCTCTGCCCCCCAGCCAGTTCTCCATCTGCTCACCCTCCACTGCATCTCCATGATGACCTTGGCACAGCATCTTATAGTGGGGACAGCGTGGCCTCTCTTCACCTCAGGTAGCAAATAACCAGCCTTCAAAACCATCGAAGGAACGTCCCCTATTTCCAGGGTCACCTTATTTCCAGCGGAGAGCAGTAGGTAAGCTGTGTCCAGGTGCTGTGCTCCATCAGCTGGGCCCTCCTTCCCCACCTCGCCTCATCCCCTTGGCCTTCAAATAAACTGCTTTTTGAAAAATGAAACGCTGCTTAAGCCTCTGTTCTCCTATTTTAAAATGTATTTTGAGGATTGGTTTTATTCACTGCTGGCTTTGTGAAGATGAACTGAAAAATGCTCAGGGAGCCAGGTCCTTCAGTGGAACCAGCTTAAAAGCCACTTCCAAGTCTCCTTGTGTTTGGAAATGGTGCCATAGAACAAATTTGCACCACGGCTCGTGTCTTTCCTCAGCTCAATCCCAAAAGCTTCCGAGGAGAAAGAAATGCAGATGTTGGTCTCCAGCGGGGAGGTTGTGGTTCAAGGAGAAGGTAAAAACCCAGCTCTAGGGCACCTTCTGAAGCTGGCAAATAAGATTGCTCTGTGCTGCCCAGCCCTGACACGGGGGAAAATCCTCTGTGAGCTCCGTTTTTTCTGTTGAAAAATAAATAATCGTAGCAATTTGACTCTGGCTTCTTAACCCTCTGGGTGACCAAGGTGTGGAGATGCTGGATGGAGCCTGGGAGAGCGATGCTGAGCAGGGCAGCCGCCGAGCCCTCGTGTCCTGCTGCAAGAGGAGATGTTAAAACCCCAAAGCCAAGCTTTTTCAAGTCTTTTTTCCCCCTTCTTACTTCAAGCAGTGGATTCTCCCCGCCATGGACCTCCCTTCCCTCCCCAACATCAGGTGCTGCAGGCCCTGTTTCTGATGGAATCACTCTTCTTCCCACCAGAAGCAGTTTGATGAGTGACTAATTTGTGGGGTTTTTTTTTTTCCACTGGAGCTTCAGCTCTATTTTGTGCTGAGTTAAACTTAGCCTCGCTATTTCTAGTGTAATTAATAAAGGTGGTGGTGGTGGGGTGTCTTTTTTTTTTTTTTTCCTCCCAGTTTTTAACTCTGTTTCTCCACTGTTGAAGGAAAATCTGCCCACGCTGCTTTCTCCTGTCTCCACGTTTGGATGGGGCTGCTGTTCTTCAAACTCCTGTTGAGCTGAGCGAGGGTGTCACAGCGGTGACACGCAGCCTCGGTGCCACCAAACCATCCCTCACCCCTTCTCCCTCTGTTCCCCTTCTCTTTCTTGGCCCCAGAAGGGAATTTCCTCTTCCAGAAGTCCAAAAAAAGGGCGGTTTGCAAGCGTAGACGTGTCACGGGAGCTGTAGAGAAGTTTGGAAACAGTTGAGCGCTGCCCTGGTGTTTGTATAGAAATATAAATGGATTTGGGGTAAATATGCATTTTTTTGGTATGGGGTTTCTCTCCTTTGCCGTGGGACAGGGGGGAGGAGAAATGACTCCTTGGAAGTAGCTTAAAATCATCAACAGGAGTTTGTTGACAACACAACAGGCGTTTTTCAACAGACACACCCCCTCCAGCTCAAAGCTGGCCAAGCAGGTCCTTTCTGTGGAGCTCTGGAAACTTGGTCACTCTCTGCCAGCGACAGGGACACCTGCCAAAGTGCCTCAAGGTCTCTCCAGGAATCTTCTGGCCTGGTAGCTGCTGCCAGCTGGTTGGGAGAGGTCCCTCCCAACGCTGCGTTGAATGAGCCATCTCAGCTTGGACATGCTCTGAGGGGAGCTGGACACCCCACCCTGTGTTAGGAGATCTGGGGGGCACCAACCAACGTACATCCAGTGGCTCGACGCAGCTCTGTGGTCCACCTCAGTCTGCCCTGGAAGCACCAGCACTTGGAGAACCTTCCCAAAATCATGTGCATTACACTTATACCTATCAAAGCAGGATTTTTAGATGAAAGGCTGAGAGTTTGGGTATCTACGGACACTTCCTGTGGTGCTGCTCCCAAATCTTTTCTCTTTGAATGATTCTATCAATCTGATGGAAGAAGAGACCTCCTGTTCCTTGTAGAGTCTTACTGGGCAGAAATGCAGCTGCCACTCTCAACGCCAAGTGGGGCATCCTATCTGCTCGTGCTTGAAGACCATCGTGTCCCTCATTAGTCTCGTGCCCAAGCTCCATCAAGGGGGCTGATTTTTAGGGAGTTTAAATGATCTTCATGAGAAGATCATCTCTTCCAACCAGTATGGCCCAGTGCAGGGAGAAAAAAATGGCATGTGTTCTCCTGGTGAGACACGGGAGGAGAAATGTGGGATGGGGATGTGGGATGGATGTGCCTTCTGGAGATGTCATGATTCTGTGGATGGATGTGCCTCCTGGGGATGTCATGATTCCGTGGATGGATGTGCCTCCTGGGGATGTCATGGTTCCATGGATGGATGTGCCCCCTGGAGATGTCATGGTTCCGTGGATGGATGTGCCTCCTGGAGATGTCATGGTTCCGTGCGATCGCGGCTCAGCTTTCTAGGTGCTGGGTATAGACAAAAGGGAGGAGACTTGGCTGGAGTGAGCTTTTAAATCCCATTTGTTGGCCCAGGAGAGATTTCTCGTTATTGAATGAGGCTCATTATCTTCCTACGGCTTTGATTACAGGACAATAACTCTTAAAATGAGCACTTCTCCTTACGAGCTAATTACACCCTGAGTGTCTCATTCATCCAGGAGGAAGCTGTTCCAGGGTGTAAATCCCACCAGAAGGAAATGATGCCGTGTCAAAGGGGAAAGAAACCTTTGGAAAAGCAGAGATTTCTTTTCCAGAGGGATTTCTGCTCTCCCTCCCAGCCATGGGTCATCTCCACCAGCATCTTCTTGGCTTCCTTCAACCCCACTTCTGATCCAGCACTAGGACCAAGCCCATCCCAGCAGCTGGGAGCTCCTTATTTGGGCTTTGGTTTTTTGGGTTTTTTTTTCCCAATTCCACTCATTTTAGGGTAATGACAAGGTGGAAACGCTTTGAGTGGTGGTGGTGGCAAATCAGGGATGTGGCTGTGGTCACCTGGGCGGGTGGGACGGCAAGGAATAACCCAAAAACTGAATTTTTCATTTATTTGGCGACGCCAAATATTTGTTCGCCGTCGCTTCGAGGCAGCACAAGTAGGAGCAGAACTTTCCACCCTGCGGGGTCGGGCAAGAGCCAAAAATCTTCCTCAGAAGCTGAATTTTGGGGGATTTCTCCCCTCTCCTTTCCCTTCCCCGGGTTGTCTCCTCCAGAACTTCAGGCACGAGCTCTCCTTTCCAGGCCGAGATGGGGATTCGCTGAGGATATCAGAAGGGGCTGGGCTTGGGTTTTAATTTCATTTCATTTAATTATTGAGATTGATTGTTATAATCCATCACCTCAGCGTATAGATCTCTACAGCAGTGAATACCCACCCTCTTCAAAACCAGCTGAAAAAGCCAAAAGGGATGAATATTTTCGGGTGGTGGGTTGCGTGCGCCGGGGATGGTTTTACGAGCGATGCCTTCACCCTTCTCTCCGTGGTTTTTTGTTTGTTTGTTTGTTTGTTTTTATTTCGTTTTCCAGGAAGCGCGACGTCATGCAGAACATCATGCAGATCTTGGAGTCGGTCCAGCTGAAGTGGGAGCTCTTTCAGAGCTGGACGGACTTCTCCCGGCTCCACCTTTCCAACAAACTGGCCATTTTTGGCATCGGTTACAACACGCGTTGGAAGGAGGACATCCGTTACCACTACGCCGAAATCAGCTCCCAGGTGCCCCTCGGTAAAAGGCTCCGGGAATATTTTAATTCCGAAAAACCCGAAGGCCGGGTCATCATGACCCGGGTGCAGAAAATGAACTGGAAAAACGTTTATTACAAATTTTTAGAGATCACCATCAGCGAAGCTCGTTGCTTGGAGCTCCACATGGAGATCGACTGGATCCCCATCGCTCACTCCAAACCCACCGGGGGTAACGTCGTGCAGTATTTATTACCGGGGGGGATCCCCAAAAGCCCCGGCTTGTACGCCATTGGCTACGAGGAGTGCCACGAGAAGCCCCCCTCCCCTCTGGCCGAGCACCGGGGACCCGAGCCCGGCGGCGAGACCCCGGGGGAGCTGGAGGTCCCTTCCCCACCAGCCACCCTCCGGCTGGACGTGGAATCCGCCCGGATAATCTACTGTTACCTCGGCATCGCCGAGGTCCGGACTCTCCAGCAGTGCCTGTTTTTACATTTTCAGGCAAACACCAAAACCTTCAGTAAGGATTGGGTGGGGATCAACGCTTTTTTATCTCAGAACTGCCTCGTCGAACCCGGCGTCTCCCCCAAATCCATCTACATCAAATTTGTGGAAGTGGAGAGGGATTTTCTTTCTGCTGGCTCTTTGGTAGAGTGCCTGGAAAAAGCCATCGGATACCCCTTAAAATTTAACAACTGAAACTCATCCTTCATAAGGATTTTGGGCTCCCTGCCCCTTTTTTTTTCCATCTCGTTACCTTTTGGGATCCTTTCCCTCCTCGCCCGGGCGACTCCAACTTTTCCACCTGGACAGGAGGGGGTTTTTTTTGGGGGTGACGGGCAGTTTGTGGGGAGCTTCCCCAGCGAACAGGGGGGTGGGGGGCAGCCCCAGTGTCCCCAGTTGGACCGGCCAGTTTCCCCATGGTGAGGAGAAGAAGCTCCCGGCCCCGGAGCTGCCTGGAGGTACATTCCACGCGGGACAAGCGCGTACACGTGACGTTTTCATACAAAAACCAAGCTGTTTTGGGGGTTTAGTTTTCTTTTCATGTCTCATTTGGACGCATCCGTCTCTCTCCGAAGCGTTATTACGGATCTGAATAAATAAGCAATAGATAACGGCGACTTAAACCTTGAATCACGTTAAAAAGAAGACTGTTTTTTCAAGATAACTGTTGTATATAATTTAGAACTTCAATTTTTTTTCACCCATCAAGTGTTCTCTTCTCTCCAAACAGTGTTGCCTGCAAAGAGACTCTGGTTTCTGTGACGTATCCCACTTTACTCGTAGCGTTGCCATATCCCGCTTTTATTTTATTTTATTATTTTTTTTTTTAACATTAAAAGAATTCCTGGCCTTTTTATTTTTCATGGGGGGGGGGGGGGGGGGGGGGGGGGTGGGTGTGTGGGGGGGGTGAGTTTGGTTGTTTGGGGGTTTTTTTTTTTTGGTTTTTTTGGGTTTTTTTTTTGAGTTCCACTTGGCCTCTTTGTGAGAACAAGCCGGCAGCTGGGAAATATTTTTATTTTGGTTGGTTTTTTTTTTTTTTTGACATCGACCCATGTTTATGGATACAATCAAAGCTGTGAGAAGGGGGGGGGGGGAAGGGGAGGGGGTGGGGGGGGGGGGGGGGACACGGGGATGGGGTTGGGGGGGGAAAGGACGCANNAGGGGGGGGGGGGTGGGGGGGGGAAAGGACGCATTTAATGCCTTTTTCAACTCTCTAAGCCCCATTATCGGTTGGGTTTGGTTTTTTTTATTTTCCAAAACTCATCGATCGGTGAAGTTGTGACATACGATGAATGTGTCGGTCCTAATAAAATCAAACAAACACTCCCCCGGCTCCAGCAAATCTTCCTCCTCTTCCTCCTCTTCCTCAGGGCTTGGAGGGGGCGGGTTCTGAGAGGATTTTTCCATCGTTGGGCCACGTTGAGCTACTCTACGTTTCCATCCCTGGTGGAGAAGTGCAGCCATGGGACAAGGGGTTTTAAATTGGAAGAGGGGAGATGGAGATGAGATTTTGGGGTGAGGGTGGGGAGATTTGTTTGGGGGTGAGGGTGGGGAGACCCCCCTGGAAGAGGTTGCCCCGAGAAGCTGTGGCT
>BJBW01015798.1:0-10844 GCA_004320125.1 Scolopax mira
GTGGGGAAATATCATGCAGAAATATCCCTGTGGAGCCAGCTTGGGTCTGACGTGGTTGATTTCAACTTGGGTGTAAACAAATTTGGTCAGGCTCAATCTTATACCTTTTGGGCCGCTGAGCATCATCATTCTTCAGCCCATCTTGAGTATCCATATTAACTAGATCTTTTTTTGTGATAGTGAGAAATTAATATTAGGCTGATGTATATAACATTAAGTTCCTTTATGAACCCAGTTTTAGGTGTATTGCTTGGGTGTACTACAGGTTGAAGCTGAGTTCCTGCTCTCAGGATTATTTGTGTTTAGCATAAAGGAATATCTCCTTCCATGAGTGTCTCAACTCCTATTTGAGTGCTCTAGATAGGTTATGGGGTTGGGTAGCCTCTTATCTGCTTTCCTTTGGATGAAACAGTTCCCAAGCTCACTACAGGACCACTCATTCAGGTTGGAGGGGACAGGAGACAATCTAGTGGAAGCTTCTGTTCAAAGTGGGGCTGGTGCTGAATTCAGACCACATTGTTTAAGACTTTGCCAGCTGGATCTTGGAAACCCCAGAGCTCAGCCATTCCCTGTGCTCCCCAGGCGACTTGTCCCAGTGCTTCATTGTCCTTATTTGTTGTCACCATCACTGACCGAGTTTCGATAAGGGATGCGCTCCCGTGGCTCCTTCCACAGCAGCCTGGCACTCCCAGCTCTCTCTTGGCAGGTAAATCCCGGCACAAGGAGGGATGTAACTCTGATCTCTGGATTACCAACCAGCTCTGCAAAACTGCTCAGCTGTCCTGGTGACAAAGGGGCAAAATCATTTTGAGAGAAAGTGTGTCCAATCTCTAATGAATTGTCTGCGTTTCCAACACAGAAAAGGGATGGTGGGTCTTTCACTATTTCCTGCCAGCTTCTTGAAGCATCTCAGTGCTCAGAGCACTGGATGCTGTCAATTCCCTTAAACATTCTGAAAATTGTCATTTCCACAAGTGCCTCTTCCTCTATCTGTGGCACCTGGGGCTTCTTCTGTGATTCCTGTTTCAACCTAACTGTGGGTTTAAGTATCTGAATCACTTGGAGCAGGATTCATGTAATCTAATTTCATTTGCCTAAAAATTTAGTCATCTAGTCTAAGTTGTCACCATAGATTACTCTGTAATCAAGAGATGGATCTCTTGATGGATCTCTGCAGATCAAGAGATGGATCTGCAAATTATGCTTTTTTTTTTCCACCCGAAGCTGTATGTCCAAACTGGAGTCAACTGAATCATCGTTGGAAAGTATTTGGGCTGCACACTGCATGTTTCAGTACCTTTTGAAAAATGTGCTCTGCAGGTTCCTAAGGAAAAAATAGTTTTTGGTCACACTGAAACTTACTGAGAAGTTCCTCATCTGTAGGAAAATTGCTTTTCTTTCTTTGAAATTCAGTTGAGCAATATCCCCCAGCTTCCAGTGTTCCTGCCCTTCGGGCACATTTGTCCTCTGGCTGAGGATACCACAACTTCCAGAGCTGTCACTCCCCCAGGACCCTGCTTTGTATTTGGCAATAGACTTCAGTCTGTGGTGTTTGGAATGGAATGGTTTGAGCTTTGCGAAATCCTAGGTTTTTTTACAGACTTTGTTTCACAAGTAAATAAAGATCAGCTGCTTGCCCCATTCCAATCCAAGAACTGAGGGGACATAATGAAGCAAGTATGAGATGTCAATTTTATTTTTTTTCATAAAACATACCGTTAAGCTGTGGGACTCCTTTCCCCAGTATTTTGGCATATTGTTGTGATTAGAGTGGCTCGTTCTTTATGAAGATCAGAGAAAGCAATATCCACAGCCAGGTTCCTTTTTTGTATGGCTTGTGGGGGCTGTATGTTTTCATGATAGAACTGGTAAGGTGTGTTAAGAGTGCCACACAGCAAGCTGCTACTGAAAATTTGTTATGTCCCTAGCTCAGTTGAGTTTATGAACAGTATCTGTGACTCTTAATTTGGGATTAATTGCTACTTCAGAGATTTTGAGAGGTCAGACAAGTGCTCTGAAACCTACAGCCCCATTTGGTTCTTGAATCATCCCACAGTGAAAATAAGAGCTCTACCAGTTCTGAGTCTTACTGAGCAGCTTGGCGTGAAGAAGTGACAAACCCTCCTGCAGGAGAGCAGCTCAGTGGCTGGAGATAACACTTTCTAGATAGGGCTTATGGACTTGGGCTGTCATGGATTAAAGCAATTTTCAGAGACAGCCTGGGACTCTTAGTATGCTGTTAAATGTCTCAGCTGCAGAAAGGGATCCTCATCCAACCAGGCCAGCGGCCCAACAAGGTTTACCTCCAGACTATGGTGACCTAGCAGACCTGTCTACGTCCTGTGTCCTGCATACTGCCTGCATCCACACCATGTGGCCTTGGCTGCTGTGGGATCCAGCAACAGAAACGTTTCTTTGTGTTTATGCTTTAGCTCAAAGCTCCTGAAACGTGGCCTATAGAGCTTTTCTAGGCAGTGTCTGCAATAACTTCAAGTGCTTAAGGGTTCAAAGGCTTCTGAGACAGTGTTTGGTGTGTGATGAGTCTGTGAGTGTGTGCACACTCTTGTGCTTTGCTTATTTGTAGATGCATTAATTTGACATCTGTGCTTTCACTCATATTTATATGTATTAATTTGGGAAATGTTATAGTAAGGTAGTGTGAATCTTGCCATCTTTGAATCTATAATTAAGTCACTGTTCAATTATGTTGTTAAATCAATTTGCAAATATTTAAATTGGTTAATGATTAAGTACTGCTAAATTCCAACCTCTTCGTCTACTTCAAATCTTTAATAAATTTTGAATTGCTGCTAAACCCTAACCGTGTCAAATATTTCTGTCCACGACAAGGACTGAGACGGTAGCAGAGGAAAGAGAATCAAACCTGGTGCAGTCTTATCCATGCTGCCTTTTGGGAGCCTTCTCTGGAATAATTTCTTGCCAGAACTGCATCCAAGTTCGGTCATGGGGAGAGAGTGTTCTCTAAGCTTAGCTAGAGCAGTTCAAAATAGCGAGAGAATGACCTAACAGATGGAGAATGACCTAAAAGCTAAGCAGTGCAGAAGATTGAGGCTCTGGTTCTTGCATTCAGTTCCTGACTCCTTCATTGAGCAACCTCACTGAGCATAACCTTAAAATCTGTTTTCATTATGCTGCAAATTTACTTAGCTGTGAGCTCAATCGGATTAAAACCTGGAAGAAGCTTTTGTACTCTTCAAGAAGTTGTGCAGATTCCCTCTCTCGCCTCTGGGAAACTGATTTAGTTACTCCAAACTGAGCAAGACTTTCTTGTGAGTTTGAAGGTTAAGTCTGAACGTTTTTGTCTGGCATATGAAACAAAAAGTGATCCAAAACATATAGTAGTGCAATAAGCTGAAGGACTTGAGCGTTTAAACTACAGCCACTGGGGGGACAGGAGGGTCTGCCACCACTTGAAAGCTTAAACTTGCCCTTGCCACTGCTGTACCAGTTCAAATGTTGGGCCTGTGTGACTTCCAGGCAGGTGACAGAAGATGCATGTTAGTGTTTAATTTTCAATCTGTGAGAGGTAGGAATGTGCCTCCCCACTCCCGACTCTGCTCCGGGTCCCATCTTCTGGCGGGCTGGTTTCCGTACAAAGGAAGGGAGTTGCAGCCGAGCTCTGAAAATATCCCTGGGTCCCAACAATTATGAAAGGGAGGTGTGTTACCAAATACGCTCGCTCTGCCCAGCCGGAGAGACCATGTTTCGGATAGTTTCACAAGCTGTAAGGCCTCAAAATCCTGCCAATGTTAGCACATAATCTTCGCTTTGCATTTCTAAGCGGTCCCCTTGCTTTCGAAGAGAGGAGGAGTTAAGAAGAGAGGCCTCTTTTGTAGCACTGGGTTTTAGTCTGATTTTTTAAGAAAAAATAAAAATAAAACTGTGTTTTTTGGTAAAAAAGAACACGCAGCGAATGTGACTTGTTTAATATAGTAGTCAAGTTTTCTTCCTTAGGGTTTCTGTAAAAAGGTATGGAATGGATTGCAGAACTGGGGTTGACACGAGGGTAAACAATAACTGTCTGCACTCTGAGGGGCTGGATGGGTATCTGGAATGTAATGCTTCACCTAGGCATTGCCTTCCGGCCAGTGGTTGTACCCACCCAGAAGGCTCCATAAAAACCCCTTCCTTCCCTTCCTTCCCTTCCTTCCCTTCCTTTCCTTTTTTTTTTTAATTTTACCATTGTTCTACTGAGAGGAGGCTTCCTGAATTCAGCTATATAAACTTTTAATGAGTGACCTATTCGTGAGGCTCCTTTCTGCATCGACAAACAGCGGGGATGGGAGGGATCTCCTCTTGCTCTCTGCCTGATGGCCGCCCTCATCTCCTCCTCGTCCCCTCTCCATGGCACCCCAACCAGTCAGAGAGAGCTTGGCCTGAACTCACCAGCCATGAAATACAGCAGCTGGATGTGGGTGTTTTTGCACCTTGCTGTAACAACGCCAATAAATAAATAAAATTAATGGGCAACTGGTGGTGGAACTGGTGGCCTGCCCTGGCTGGTGAGAGCCTGCCCAGGCCTAAAGCAAACAGCTCTTGTTAAACACGGAGGCCCACACTATTGTTGACACAGCGATAAAATAGCGCTTGCAGCCCCCAGCCTGCTTGCTTTCACTGCTTCTGAAAGGGGTAGAGCATCCAAGTGCCAGGGGGAAAAAAACAACCAAACAAAAAAAAAGCAATGGGTTTGGATCTGGCACATGGGATGGGTTTGGATCCTGTCAGCTGCCTGGATGGGGCACAACAGCCCACACTCCTGCTTTCTCATGAAGGAAGAGGGGTTTCCTCCAAGCAGAAGCACCTCTAGGTTTATTTCTCCATAGAAATAAAAGATAATTACTTGTATGTATTGCATGTTGGTATTCTTTATGTTTAGTGCATTCCCGCAAGGAGGAGACTAAGAACTAGAATCGTAGCCAGGGACAATACCAAACATGGATCAAAATAATTAACAGAACTGATTACAGAGTCACAGACTGGCAGGGGTTGGAAGGGACCTTCAGAGATTATCTACTCCAAACCCCCCTCCCAAAGCTGATTCACCTCGAACAGGCTGGACAGGAACGCATCCAGGTGGATTTTGAATGTCTCCAGAGAAGGAGTCTCCACAACCTTTCTGGGTAGCCTGTTCCAGGGCTCCATCACTCACAAAGTAAAGGAGTTTCTCTTCATATTGAGATTGGATTTCCTGTGTTCTAGCTTGTGTTCATTACCCCTTGTCCTGTCATGGGCACCACTGAGAAGAGTCTGGCCCCATCTTCTTGATGCCCGCCCTTTAGATATTTATAAACATTGATGAGATCCCCTCTCAGTCTTCTATTCTCCAGGCTAAACAGACCAGAAAGGTCTCTCAGCCTTTCTGCATAAGAGAGATGCTTCAGTCCCTTGATTATTGAAAAAAAGATGTAACATTACACGTTCTTTGAAAGCCAGATGACTTCATACTATGCAAGACAATATGGCAAAAGAAGTTGCTAATGAATAATCCAGTTCATCACATGATATTCCAGTAAATACTGAAAAACAGAATTATTGCTCAAGGTTATACAGTCAGGTGGCTTTTATATGAAAATATTCCTGGGTTAACTTCTATGGACAACACTGTTCAGAATTTGTCCCACAGACAGTTAGCTAAGAATTTTTAAAGAAAACATCACTACTAGACTTTAATTACTTAACTTTTGCTTTAACAGAAAGGAGTTCATAGATTGTACTGATGACAGCTTAGTCCTTCATCTCTGAAGTCTTGAAAGACATTTGTACTGCTACAGTGCAGATGAAATGTATACATCACATATGTTGCAAAGAGAGAGGATACATAGAGAAGAGAATAAACAAGCATCAATTAACATCTGGTTTCACCTGAGGCAGATGTGAGTTTCACATATTGAACTTTATTCCATTTGAGAGCTCACATTCAGGCTTTGTGAGAGACCAGATGCATGTGTTGATTGCAAGCAGAGTCCATCTTTCATGTCTACAGCACCTGAAGTGCATAGTTTAATTAATAAGTAGGCAGGGAGACAGAGAAAAATGTCCATGTTTGTCTTGAAGTTGTACTTGGCAAGTAAAAGAGAAATGCCTATTTCAAGTCCGCAGCATCACCCCTTATTCCAGTGGTTTTCCACTGAGCTTCTCTGTAGGTAGGCCCATTTGCAACTGCAAAAAATTGCCCTCATGATTTCCTTCCCAATATTATGCCTGCTATTTCTCTATGGTAACTAATAAAAAGTACAAGAGTGACAGCCGTTTGAAGAAGTGACCTCGAAACGCCGAACTTTGGTTGCAAGGTTTGTGTACATATCTTCAGCCCGGAACTGGAGTTCAAACACTGGTTAATTCAGCCTGTTGGAAAGAGCCCGATAGTTTGTTTGTGTGCATCTCCAAACCGCCGCATAGCTTGGCATGGGAAGGGAATAGCAGCGAAGTGGCGGGTCAGGAGCAAGGTCAGCTGGCAACATGGTGAGGAAGCTTGCACAATACCTGCCCACCATCGGTTTGGCTCTAGTTGATGCTTAATGTCGCCAGGAGCTCTGAAGTCACCCACAAATCAAACAGCATTGAAGAAACTCTCGGCGCGTTGTAGACGTTTCTGCAACGCTGCAAATGTGAATCAATTTTATTAAAGGAGTGTGCTTTATCAATGGAAATGGGAATCTGGATTTGGGGGGAAAAGAGATTGGTGGGAGATGGTTGGGTTGCTTTTTTTCGGGTGGGGGAAAGAGGAGTCTCTTCTGCACAACAGGGCTTGTTCCTCTTGAAGGTCCCCACCAGGTGTTTCGGTGAAGTCCTGTGGAGGAATGTACAGTAATAAAAAATGGAGATTCAGTGAACAAACCAGCAGGCAAGGATAGATTTATGTCCTTGGCAGCTCAGGCCAGTCTCCATATGTTGTTAACATTAGATGGTGAGAGAAATTAACTGTATCATATGTTATTGCACAGCCTGTATTTTGAGCCTCTCCTGTTTAAAAACAGTTTAGAACAAATGGAAAAGATAAAGCGACAATTTTCCTCAAGTGAGAACAGATGGCAAAGTTTTCAGGCTCTGGAAGGCAGAGGGAGCCTTCTCCATGGCCTGGAGAAGGTGGGACTAGGAGCTCTTCTCAGGACACTGTATCACCTCTTTCTGCAGCAGGAATGCCTAAATCCTCCAACAACATGCTTCTTGTCACAATAACTTACCTTTTGTAGCTAGCCACCTTCTCCTTGCTTTGCTATGATTCAAAGATGAAAATATGGGCATAAAGTTTCTTGATGGACTTGGACATTACTCCTGATGACACTTGATTTATTTAGCCGCATTTTCCAGCTGCTTCTTCGGTGAGATTTGGGGCCTGCAATGTGGTAACATCAGGTATCTTGCTCATCTTCCTTTCTTATCTATCAGGAAATGTGGGAGTTTATTATTGATTTTTGTGGCATCTGAGTTGCTTTCAAGCGGTCTATCTGCCCAGCCGGCACCTCCGGCTCTTCCTGGGTTGCAGTGCCAGCAAGAGAAGGAGCCATCCCAGACGTCGGTGGGACCCGGAGGTACCTTGCCACATTGCTTCCAGAGCCTCCAAATAAAGCAGGGAGGATGCTTTTAAAACAATTAGCTCAGGAACTCTGCAGTTTTGGCCCTATCTTTAATTTATTAAAACTGTGGGCTGACTTGAGTTCCGCAATAGCCTTAGGTGCAACTGTTTTCTTTTTGAAGGTGAGCCTCTGAAACAAACAAACTCCACTTCCCATTTTGACCCAAAATTTTGTCACTAGAACACCTGCCTGGCAAGGCTTCAATTCTCATGTCCCCTGCACGGGATTTTTTAATTTGTATCTATTTGAACCGCCTCAATTATCTCCCCCAAAATAGTGCCCCCACATAACGAGGTGTCTGGGGGTTGTTTCCACAATTCCTGAGGATGACTTTTTCTTCCCCAATAAAAATTTATTGGGTCACTGAAATAACAACATCATTAATGAATTATTCACTGGTTTGCTTTACCTCCCAGTAGAGTGCCCTAACTGATAGGCCTTAAAGTCATTTCCCTCTCTCTTTGTTCAATGTATATTTAAGTAATTACTTTATACAAAGGGGTGGAACAGCTCCAGAAGGAGAGCTTGGCAGAGCAGGGCTGCTTTGTTGGGGCGGGCACGATCCTCTCCTGAGAGAGGGCTGCTGAGGATTTCACATCCCAGTAGGGAATGACAGAGGTTGGACCAGTATCTCCCAAATCCCGAATGCAGGCTTTTGAATAAAAATGCTATTGCCTTCATTTGGCAAATGATGCTGAAGCTAAGCCATTTGAACATTTTGTTTCCCCTGAAACAGATTGGTTTGGTTTGATGTCATTGAGGACACCTCTCCGCAAGTCCCATTTTGCTTTGGAAAAAAATTCTTTTTAATTTGTTTGGTGGTTTACTTCCAAGGCTTAAGTAAAATGAAAAAAAAAACCACCACCCAAACCCTAAAGAATTTCTTGACACATTTCTAGCTAGCTGGGCCTTGCAGAGAAGAGGCAGAGAGGGAAATGCAGCTGCAGGTTGATCCCTGCAGGGCAAGGAGATAGCTTTTCATTTTCCATCTGCCGCAAGATGATGAATTTCATTGCATCTGGAAAATAGTCATGGCTATAGGATCACAGCTCAGCTATGGCCTTCTGGGCGGTTCATATCCTTCATATCCCCGTGGAGCCTGGGAGTTTGGTTGGGTTTGCAATCACTGTTGCTCCGCCTTACGCTCCGTAAACACTTCAAAACCTGACTGCAGCTCCAACTGCGAAAGACTTTATGCTTCAACATAATCTGAGATCCAAAACATGCTTCACAGAAGGGTTGAACCGAGGGCACTCATGACATACGTGGCAGAGGCTGCCATAGTTCATGCCTGTATTTTTAATTGCTGACAAATCTAGTAGCAACCAAATCACTTCATAGCCTCTGCAAACGAGAGCAACTGAAATACCAGGTCAGCCAAGCACCGTGCTATGACTACAAATGAACTACACAATGTCTGGACGACTCTAGGGTGGATTATCTGTCTAATCAAAATTTGCAACAGAACAGAATATGAATTTCTCAGCAACAAGTTATCAAATAGTTCAACAATTGGCCAGGAAGTTAATTGTTTACACTAAAACAGCTTGCTTTCAAGACTTTGGGTGTGGATGAAGCATAATATTTATTTAAAGACGGAGATAAAACTTTACCATGCACACATAATCTTGTATGTACATCTCTGATGTAAACACTGTCTTATCCCTAATGCCTCCAACTGTTGTAATTATCTGTTGCACTATTTATATAACCAGGAAGAGACGAATTAAAACGGAAATCCTGTACATCTTTTATATCAAAACACACAAAAGCACCCGAAGCGGGAAATCAGAACCTCTGTTCTCATATGGATTATTGTGGTTTTTAGCAAACAGAATGGCTTCTTCTAGGCCCACACCTTTTCCTCTCACCACTTAGTTTCTAACAGTCATGGTATAAGTTATGTCTGGAGAAGATCAACCAGCTTTTTTCCCCCGTGTCTTTGTACTACCAGTATAGTACAGGGTTGCAGGTTTGGCTTCCTCCTCTTCCTCCTTTGACATCAGGCATGGGCTTCATGCTGCAGCAGCCCCCCTCCACCCCCCCCAGGAGCAGTTAATGGCGCAGGGGTTGCTGCTGCTGCAGGAGACGCTTAGCAGGCCGGTCCCAACACGGCGTACATCTCCCTTACCAAGGACTTTAAACTTGTTGACTGGGAAAACCCTACTTGCCAGAACAAGATCTTTTTACACACAGTGAGAACAATCTCCTATTGTCTCCAGGGATAAAATGGTGCCAATAAAAGATAAAACCCCCATGCCAACGCGGTGATACATAACTGTGTTAACTGCTTCACCACTATATTTAACTAGGAGGTAAAAGCCTCTGAGAGGTGGGTTTTTTTTTTCGGTCTCGCATATCTGAATAAACAGAATGTAGCCATTCCATTGAAAAAAACCCCAAATGTTATGTTCATAACTCCAGAACTATGTGACTATGAATATTAGTATTTTTGTTTATTTGTTCTTGTGCCCCGGCTGAGTGTCTGTACAGTGGGGAAGGAGTGGAGGTTGAAGAATCTTCTGCTGCCTTCCCAGTTTTGTGGGGCTGCTGTCATGCTTGAAGAGTTCATATTTTAATTCTCTGTAGCTGGAAAGAAAATGCTCTGACCCACTTCAGTTTTTCGTGGAATGCACCATTTCTTGTGCCCCTTCTCACAGTGTCTCCTGCCCTCCTGCAGAAAGTGAGGCTGCCTCAGTTTCCCCTCACTAGGGCAGCCCATCTCTGAATGAGCATTGGCTGCTTGAGGGTACCTGTTTGGTGTAGCTGGCAATTTTCAGGGAGCGGAAAGAGACTGGGGTCCTATCTAAGACATACATTGGCTAAAATATTGTAGAAGCTGAGTCAGATGGTTCTGATTCTCTCCTCTCAGCTTAACACCCTGATGTTGAGCCTGTAGGGTTGGGTTGCCTCTTGCCCCTGACTTCTTCTCCTCTGACTCACATTCTTGGTGGCCTGTCCCTATCCGGTGAGATAACAGGCGCTGGCGTGGTGGCAAGGGACTTCTCTGCACCACGGGTTCACTAGGTAGGCTTGTAGGCAAGATGAGCCTGAAACACCTCTGCAAAGGCATCATCCATGTAGGGCAACCAGAGTCATTCCCAGAAGGGATCTGGAAGGCAGCAAGCACTTATTTTAAGAGGGAGAGCCTTTAACCATCCCAGGTTATATTCAATAACCTTGGGTTATTATAATATATTCAATTCAATCTGGACTTCTGTAAGGCCTTTGACATGGTCCCCCATG
>BJBW01015798.1:11485-35197 GCA_004320125.1 Scolopax mira
ACAAAAATGATTAGGGGGTTGGAGCACCTCTGCTATGAGGACAGGCTGAGGGAGCTGGGGTTGTTCAGCCTGGAGAAGAGGAGGCTATGGGGAGATCTAATATCAGCCTTCCAGTACCTGAGGGGGGCCTACAGGAAAGCTGGGGAGAGTCTGCTCACAAAGGTGGGCAATGACAGAACAAAGGCTAATGGGTATAAACTGGAGAAGAGCAAGTTTAGATTAGACATTAGGAACAAGTTCTTTACTCTGAGGGTGGTGGAGCACTGGAAGAGGTTGCCCAGGGAGGTGGTTGAGGCCCCTTCCCTGGAGATATTCAAGGTGAGGCTTGATGAGGCCCTGGGCAGCCTGGTCTAGTTGGAGGTGTCCCTGTGACTGCAGGGGGGTCGGACTAGATGACCTTTGAAAGTCCCTACCGGCCCAGATGATTCTATGATAGTGTAGATAAGTTCTGCAGGACATGAAGTAGGGGCTTGTAGAGCCTGTGTGGACGATGGGTGCCTTTTTCCAGAGAGGAGTGTGATCAAGACAAGGGGCCCTGGCAACTTCCAGGCTCACCAGAGAGGCACTGGGGGACTGCAGGACCCTCAGGCTCAGGTGCTACTGGCCAGTATAGGCTTTTTCAGGATCCTACTTGGATATAGGTAACTACAATGAGAATTTACTGGTCTGAATCTTGCTCTGTGCTTTGGCCTGATTTTCCCTACAAAAATTGGTGATTGTGCTGACAGTTTTTAAACAATTCTGCTGCTTTTCCTGTGATCTCCCATTGCTCTTCCTCTCCTGCTCAAGCCCATTTTGTAAGTTAGCTGGAGGAGTGACACTTATTCACGCTCCGAGTACTGGCATTACCTTTGAGCAGTCCTCAGATGTCCGCTGAGAGGTGCTTTATCTTGAACCATTCCAGCCCCCTTTTAAGTACCCTCTCCCTTGCTCCAAGTTCCCTTCACTAAGCTCGAACAATATAACTCCTAAAGATCAGGTGGAGAAGCAGTTTATAGTATATATTGCATGCAGGTATTTGTACAATACACATATGTATGCATGCATAGTGTATACATACACACACAGAGTATGTATTTATATATGTCTGTATATGCATATATAGAGTGTTGCAGAATAGCTCCAAATGTAGCGTAGCCTTTAGATGCTACTGCATTACAAACAACCAGCCCCTCTTTCAAAATCCCTTTTTTTTAAAGTTTGGATGTGCTCATTGTGGAGAGTTGGCCCCATTATGGGGCTTGCCCTTTTCCATTGATTACATGGCACCAAAATGTAGAATTGAATGCAAGTCTAGGTTCATGCTGAGAAAACTCTGCTAACCTCAGGGAGAAGGAATTAGTTGGGTTTGGAATTTTAATTTGGTCCCAACTGTATTTCAGCTTTCTTTCAAAAATCTGAAAAGCATAACAATCAGGAAAACCATACTACATAGATCCATGTCATTGAGTTAAAATGTTTGTTTGGAAAGAATAAATGGAAGTGCAAACCACCCTAAACAATCTGGTTGCAGATTGTTGTCAAAATTATATACACACATGTATACATTTTCATTTCCTTCCTCCCCAAGATAAATTATCCCTTAAGCTTCTCCTGTGGAACACATGTGTCTCTGGAATTTCAGGAGACTGAAACGTGGGGAAATGCAACATGTGAAATCAGAATTACATCTGGTTATGTACTTTTTGACTCCAGTATGGCTCGGTCTCTTGCTTCCCAAAAATGTTTAGATTAAGCCCTCCAAGATGGAAATTGATTCTCTTTGTGTCTCAATTTGCAGCCATGAGAATTTAAAAAACTTATAGAAAGGCGGCAAGAAAGAGAGACTTTTTCTGGTGTAGTCTTTTCCTGTATTGCTCTATGTCTTTTCTAATTGGTAAAATTGGCTGTTATGACAGAGGCAGCATCATAAATAATAAGCAGCAAGCTGTCCAACTAAGAGCTTCTTTCTCACGCTATTTCCTGCAGAGTCAGATTGTATGGATGCCTGCAAATATCTAAACTTGGGGCAGTATTTGAACATCCCTATTACCTTTCTGAGCTTTAGATCCAACTCTTTGATTTGTTCTCTCAAGCTCCTTAAAGCTCCTTCTCTGCCAGTTTGGATGATGTGTAGGAGTCTGTGATGAATACGCTCATTATCTAATACAAAGTGGCATAAAACACTCATGCCATGAACTCCGCCACACAGCTATACCCTGCTGCAATTCTCTGATTCATGCTGTACGAGATTAATAGCATTTATGTTATTCATATATCTTGGTTGACCTTGATCTGTTAGAAACTCCCTCCTTTTTATCTCTGTCCCATACTGGGGAGGTTTTGTCCCACATTAACAATGGATCTTTTGTACTTCAAAGCACATTCCCCCCACGCCCAACATCCTGAGTTTTAATTTTCCTTACATATATAATATCTGCTCCCTTCTCTTTCCCTCTCATATTCTTACCTATGTTTAATGGGCTGATACTATCTCAGGAGCTGTAAGCTTTTATTTTATTTTTTTTTTTAAATCATCTTAAGTTAACCCATTGGAAGCCAATTGAAGAAAAAGATTTAAATTCTACTGGAAGAAATAAAAACATGCTCTAAGCATAAACAGTATTTGTAGCTTTTCTCTGTGGCATTTGTAGGGCAAATACTGTCATTTCATCTGGGACAATACATAAGATGATGTGCATGTGTATAGGGAAAAAGACGGTACAGGAGTTTGAATAAGGGAAAAAAGGGGTCACATAGCTATAGATGAGATTTTTCAGGAAGCTGTGGTTCCTGTTTCTCCTTTGGCACGTTACAAAACCGGGGCGTGCTCCTGCCTCTTGTGATCAGAGGGATGAATTGCTCCCCATGTCCCCTTATTTCTGCTGCTCCCTGCTGCAGCACGCTGCTCCCCATTCACAGTGACGTGAGAGATCCTTTGTCTGTGAGAAAATTTGGGTTGTGTAGGGGAAAAAAATATGTTGTTGGAAGTAGGTGTCCATGGTCTAACATGTTTTCTGCCTTTGCTGGTTGCAGCCTCATGCTACTGGTGTCGTAGAGGGAGATAGAAGGGCGAGCAGGAGCTGGGGCAGGGGCTTGGAAGAACTGTCCCCTACAGATGAGAAGCCATCCTTCACCAGGATGGCATTGAGGACTGTGCCTTGGGGACAGTTTGGTGCTGTGCTGGTGGGGCAGGAGCTCTGGATGGGCCCAGCATCTCTTGTCTTGGCTGTGTGGAGCAGGAGCTAACAACCCTCAGGGCAGGGAGAGGAGACAGAGGGACAAAAGCAGAGCTGGGCAGGGGCTGCTGGTGGTGCAGCAGGGCAGGGAAGTGCAGAGGAGCACAAACATGGATACAGGGAGAAGGCGAGAAAAGCAATAGACCAACAGTGGGAGCTGATGATAAGTGTGAATATGAGTCTGGCAAAAATAAGCAGAGAGTCCCTACACCCAGTGCAAGAGCAGATGCTGTCTTTAGATCCGGGGCCAGCATCACACCTCGAGGAGTCACAGCTCTGCTGCGGACTGGCCATCCTAAATCTTTCCTGGCCATCTTCCACTATAGTTGGAAGTGGGATCCAGCTCCATCTGTGTCCCAGTCTATCACAGTTGCTGTGACACTGCCACAGGGAAGCTGGGAACTCCAGCTACTGCCTCCTTCCCCTTTCTTCAGCACATGCTAGGACTCAGAGCTGTCACAACAGGTATATGCCCGAGTCCAAAACTTGCAACTGGCAAGGACCATGTGATTCTTAGGGTTATAAAGGCTTTCCAGTCTAGTTATTTACTTGCATCTCTCTCTGGCTTGTGATCGCTGACTTCTTCATTTTAATTTTCCCACCAGCTTTCTGAAAGGCTGGATTAGAAACGTAATAGCTAAATATGTTGATCTGTAAATCTGTACGAACCACAAGCTGTGGTTGGGAGAGGCAACGTCTTTTATTAGACGCACTGATACAAGTTCCAGATAGAGCGGCTTGTCTTTAGGTCATGAAATCTTGTCTCCCCCACCCCCACCCCCCCTCCCTCCTCTCTCCAAGTGATACATGACGTCTCCTTCCAGATTCCTCCTTGCTTGTGTCCCTCTGCCGACCTGCAGCCCCTGTGCCCAGCAGCCCAGGGGCGAGAGCGGGGGGACACAGGACATCTCCACGTCCCCAACGCTGCACACCCCCCGCCCGCAGCTCTCTTAGTAGGGGTTTTGCTGAAAGGGAAATAAAACTATGGTGCTCGATGCTGGGTAAATAGGGCAGGTCCTATCAAGCTTTCGTTGCAATGTATGGTGAGCGCTGTATATATTTTTTCCTGCTGTTTTCTGGGGTTTTCACAGCACATGAATCACCACAGACCAGCATTTTTAAAACAGGCAGTGCTTTAAAATGCTTACGAGTTTTCCTTGTGCTCGTGCTGTTATTGCCCCCCAGGTCTAAAGCACGCTAAGGTCCATCTATGTTATAATCCATTGAATTAGCTAGGAGAGAAAAACAGAGCGAGTGAGCGAGATAATTTCTTTCTAATCTCTACTTTAATCCTGCAAAGAAAAACCTGACACTTTCTAAAAGAATTCCTGAGTGATAACAACCTTATCGGTATTAGGCCCATGGTTTAACTGTGCTGTGCCTGTGTTAAAGGAAAGCTCTGTTGACTCTGGATTTGCAACAGAGCATATACTACTTTCATGGGATTAGAAGCCCATATACTTTGGCCTTGTGAAATTGTTTTGCTTTCTCGGCATGTTCGAACGTCTTGAGGAAGTGAAGGACTTCCTCTGTGAAGGGCCGTGCTTACTTCATTTCTTTGTGCTCCAAGTACTGAGACAGCAAGTTCCTTGGGAGATCTGTTCTTTGTTCACTTTGGGTTTATTTATGACATGCATCTGCCTGCCTTTTCCTCTCTGCATTCAGTACTAAAAAGAAAAAAGAAAGGAAAGAAAGGAAAGAAAGGAAAGAAAGAAAGAAAGAAAGAAAGAAAGAAAGAAAGAAAGAAAAGTCAGTCAGTCTCACTGTTTCTATAAAACCATATCCCCTAATCTTTATTCAGGGATAGACTGACATTTGAAGGCACAGTTTCACAGTAAATTAAATTTCAGGGTGCAGTGCCAGAAAGTGTATCTGAATATTAGCGAGAAAAATATCCTATTTACCACCATCCTTCCAGACTTTGAGGGAGCTCTGCTTCTTTTTTTTTTTTTTCCCCTAAGATTATAAAAAGCAAGCCATGCACCGGTGTGGCCAAAGAATTTTTAAGCTTATGGCCTCCACCAGACCACACCCAATTAATAGGTTTGTCCTCTGCCTTTTCAAGCCCAAGTTTTTGTCTAAGTTTTCCATGTAACTGCATGTGAGGAATTCCTTGTCACATGAATTCCCACTAGTGCTACAGCACACATGTACTGTTTGCAAAGTTGTGCAAAAACATTCCTTAACAGGGTCCTAACAGGGTAGGAGTGGGCTGAATTGCTGCTGTCCTAGAACACGACATAGGAGATATTGATTGAAAAGTGGTAAAAGCCTTCCTATCCTGTCTCCTGAACAGTCTGCACTTGAAAACCACAGTTATCTGTTATTTGTTGAAGTACATAAAAAAGCATTTTGTGATCCTAGAGCTGGTTGTTAGGGTTAAGGTTAAACTCATCCTTTAAGGTGGATTCATCATACTGCAGCGGTATGGTCTGCAACAGGGATTCTTCTCTCCCTTCATTCAGGGGTAACCTAAAAAGCATGCTTAGACTGACTACACGTTAGATGATACTTACTTTTAGACAAGTGAAATCCTATCATGAGCAAGCAAAGGTAGTTCCCAGCTGAAAGTCAAGGTACCCAGAGAATGATCAGGTTGATACAGAGACACTCGCAACAGTTCCTCAAAACATTCCACAACACAAAACCACACACGGGACTGACTGCTTTAAAAGCCAGATGATGCTTCTACCTTTAACACATGTGGCAGTTTATGCTTACCAAAGCTATTTGCTGATTCCCAGCTTAACATAAGAAGATAGAGTGGAAGGAGGGGGAGTGATGACAGCATTTAAATTTAACCTCCAAAAGGAGGGGAATCATCTGCTTTTCAGGTCCATAGGGAGAAGAAATAATTTCATTAAACTGGAATGGAGAAGATTTTGGCAAAAAAAGTCTTTCTGACATAAAGGGTGACTAAATGCTAAACTATACTAGGAGGCCATGGAAATTTACCACTAGAGGTTTGTCAATTAGAAGTTAAACAAACTTTGGTTTAGTTTTTATAAAGAAACAAGGTTGTTTGAAGAAAGTTGGACCTGCTCTGAAGTTACAGAAGGGGCTTCCCAAACACTGACCTCTGGACACTGAAGTGTCCTTTCTACTGCTCTTGTAGGGAGCAGCAATTCAAAGCAGGAGGCTGTTTTACATGGTGCTTGGAAACGGCTGAACTGATAAGTCTGGATTTGGGGGGGAATTTTGTGTTGTGCTAAGAATATGTGAATACAGGGATTATAATAGAAGTCTGAATGGGTACTGCATTACTCAACAAGGACTGGTGAAAAGCTGTTAATGAGTTACATGACACAAACCTGGAAACCAAGCAGCCAAGCCCTGTCTGGCATGCGTTTACCAACTTGGTAAAACATCTTTCAGAATGAATGTAAAATAACTAATTTGTAACTAATAACTGATTTGTAAGAAATTCCAGGAAATGCACTGAATGGAGGTAGCAGGCAGCAGTGATAGTATAATGTTGTGTCTTGTGTATCCCTGCCACTGTATCCCCTGTAACCATCTGCAGTTGTTGCCTGCCTTGTTTGGGATCTGGACAGGGGTTGTATTTTTAGCTTGACTTGAAACGTCGTCAGGGCTTGTCTCTGAGTTGCACGGGCTCTTGCCATTTCTAATATTCATTGTTTGGGACTGTAAAGCCTTATATAGTCTTGAGTTGGAAGATAATATATTCAGCTTCTGCAGTCACAGGAACTGGCTGACTGATTTACACCCACTTGGTGTATATGATTTAGGTAAAGCCTTCAAAAACCTCTCAGTGTTGTCAAATAGAAACTGGGAAGCTTTTTAAACTGGTACCGTATTTCACAATTTCATTTTATCTTGTTTCTTTTAGAAATTCCTTTTAGACTTCTGGATTCAACCAGGCATCTTAGATGGAGCTGTTGAGGTAAGGGATGTGGCACTGTCTGGAAACACCAATTCCTCTCCACTTACTGTAGAGGGAGCCTAGAGGGCTGTCTTAGATTATGCATTCATCTTTCAGACTGCTGACATCATTAGATTAGAGGAATCTGTGTCTTTGCCAGTAGTGAAATCAGACCACGAGGGCAGAAAGTGCCAGAAAGCAGATCCACAGAAGTCGGCACAGAGTGGAAAAACTTAGCTGACTATTAGGAAATATTTATGAGATAGTGTAGTTTAGGCACTACTTCTGAAAGTGGAACACCTATTTTGGGGTTGCAAAGAAAAACCTACTGCTAATTGGGGTCACAGCTATGAAACAGCTCCTGGAGCTGTTTACCTTAGTGCAACTGTTCCCATAAAGAGGAGCAGAAGGAAGAAGCTAGGGTTAAAGTAATTTTCTGGGAATATCAGAAATATGAAGCCTTTCTGTCCTCTTTTGACTGTCACTTGTGATAAATGGTTGGTTTAATAGCTGACATTCAAGTGAGGGTTCTTGGTCATGAATTCCACATCAAGGGATCCAGGTCTATGCAGTTCAGACTTAGGTGTCACCTCTGAAGTGATGTATTACCTAATCAGAGAATTTGAAAATTCAAATTTGGCCTTAGAGGCATAGAATAGCAGAGAGGCAAATCTTGCAAGGGCTGTGTCCTGGCAGCTGCTTTTTATGGCTGTATGGACGTTATGCTAGGGTCCCCTTTTGAGTCCTTAACAGAGTTCACTTGTGTCCCCTGATATGAGTTCCAGGCTGAGGGAGCTAGAGAACTTCCAGCTGCCAAGTAACAGATCCACTAGGTAGGCCTATGCCAGACTTGGGGAAGTGACTCACTTCATTGTGCCTCGCTACATGACTTATGAACATTTCTATGTACCTTGCAACGTCGGTTCTAATCATAGCATCATGGGTGTACCCCGTAGTTTTCTGGTCCTTGTTTTTAGCCCACAAGGCTCAAAATCCATGAGATTGAAGACCTGGAGCCTAAGAGCACTTGAAATTTAATAAGGGCAAGTGTAGGGTGCTGCACCTGGGGAGAAATAACCCCAAGTACCATTACAGGTTGGGGGCTGACCTGCTGTAGAACAGCTCTGAGGAAAAAGACCTGGGAGTTCTTGTGGACAACAGGACGACCATGAGCCAGCAATGTGCCCTTGTGGCCAAGAAGGCCAATGGCATCCTGGGGTGCATCAAGCAGGTCGAGGAAGGTCATCCTGCCCCTCTACTCTGCCCTGGTGAGACCCCACTGGAGTACTGTCTAGTAGGTCTGACCAAAAGTTGATGGGGCAGGTCGATGGAGGTCATCCTGCCCTTCTACCCTGCTCTGGTGAGGCCCCATCTGCAGTATTGTGTCCAGTTCTGGGCTCCCCAGTTCAGGAAGGACAGGGAACTGCTGGAGAGGGTACAGGAAAGGGCCACAAAGATGATTAAGGGCCTGGAGCATCTCTCCTATGAGGAAGGCTGAGACATTCAAAACCCGCTTGGACAAGTTCCTGTGCAACCTGCTCTAGGTAGACGCGCTCCAGTGGGGGTGTTGGACTAGATGATCTCCAGAGGTCCCTTCCAGCCCCATATGATTCTATGAAATCACATGAAATAGCTATTTTTAAGAGCAAAGTTGCTTTGCTCGAGTAGGCAATGAAAGGAGTGTGAATCACCTGCAGAAAGGATGTAGCCCTGCCTCCCGTCTGTCTTAGTAATATTTGGTGTGGGGACCTTGCCCTGTACTACTAGCACAAATGGGACTTTTGCCATGGGCTTGGCGTAAATGGATCACCCTAATCTCACAAATGTTTCTTTGCAGCAGAGCCTGGAGCAAGGCAGTGCTCACCTTTTGTAAAAACACTTTGAAGACAAAGTGTGAATCCACATGTCCCAGGGATAGGGACAAAAAGTCTAATCAAGTGTTTTTGCTGAGAGGATTGTTTATCATAAATCCTGTCGGGTTATTCGATGCTACTGGTCCTGTGTGTTTACTTTTACATTGTTAGCTTTGTTTATTGCCTTTTATTAAAGCTCATCAAGTGAATTCTCTTCAGGTTCTGTTATGAGAAAGATGAACACCAACATGTGGAATAACCTAGATAAATAAACTGAAAGTAGTTGAAAGCTTCTATACTCAGAAGAACCTTATTTGAATTTCTTGCGTGGGAGTATTTACTTGCAAAAGACAGGATATTGATGATCAAACATGCAATTAGCTGAAAGGGTTCTGTGTTCTTTGTATTAAACAAAAGTAGATTGCATAAAGGCTCGGGCAGTTTATTTTTTTAACTCTTTTTTCACTCACTTTGAATGAATGAATGCATATGTTGCAATATGCTTTACCATGAGCTGACTAAATGTAGTCACACATTTGTCAAAGGAAAATGATCAGCTTTCAATGACTTAAAATCTCAAGAACTGATGATATAAATTGCTTCATCTGTGCAATCCAATCTGTCCATCTGTTATATTTTATACTGGTTCATTTCTGTATTTCTGTCAGAGGATCATCATGGATGTCCTATCAGATCTCCTATGTAATGCAGCTTGTAGGCCAACTAACAGTTTTAAGTCAAGCCTATAGTGTCTATAAAAGCTAGTGAGTCTCTCAAAGCCTTCCCATTCATTTATAAAGCCTAATGGTAGGATATTTCTGCCTTAATATTTACCACTCCGTCACATTTCAGAAATGCTTTTATGTTATCCTCCTCCTTCTGTGCCAGCCATTCTAGTGCACCTGTTTCTTTTTTTCTTTTGCCTTTTTTTTTTTTTCTTCCAGGCTCCTCACAAGTATCTGTATTCACAGTTTTTGTGTGTCTGTTTGTATTTTACTCCGCCATCTGACACCCTGTTTCTTTGCTGGGATGTACCTCTACAGTCCCAGTCTTTCCCATTTCCTGTTCAGTTGTCATTTTTATCCTACCCTCTGCTCCCAGACACAGAGTTACCTTTGTGCTCTTGACATCTCTAGCAGATGTCTTTATCTGACCTGAGTGCTCCCCAGCACCTGTTAGCTTTTCCCCAATTCCTGTTTTAAATAACCCCTTCCCCTCCCAATTCCATCAGTTTTCTCACTGAGTCACTGGGCTCCACCACACTAAGTACTCCTTTCCCTCTATGATTCTTCCCCTCCTTATTCCCAATTTATCCAGTTTAGGAGGAGCAGCCCTCCTTTTACATATCTTATGCAAATAACAGTTTGCCTTGACGATTGCTGCAAGATGTATCGATGAAGAGCAGTTCAGGGTAATGTTTGTGTGGCTATTTCGGCCCTAGTGACTGTGCAGTCATACTTGCTTAAAGAGATGTGTTCTGTACAATGTACTTCTTGCAGGGACAAATTGCATTAGTTCCACATTGTTGAATGTTGGGTATGGCCTAAGACTGTAAGGTCCGACTGGTACGTGGATCCAAAATTATTCAAGAGAGGATTAAATAACCTTAAAAAGGCCAAAACTTAAACCTTATCCTTGACAATCAAAGCTTCACAGAATCACAGAATCATTTAGGTTGTAAAAGACCTTTAAGATCATTGAGTCCAATCTTTACCTAGCACTGCCAAGTCCACCACTAAATCATGTTCCTAAGTGCCACATCAACACATCTTTTAAATACCTCCAGTGAAGGTGACTCAACCACTTCTCTGGGCAGCCTATTCTGGACAACGCTTTTGGTGAAGAAATTTTTCCTAATATCCAATCCAAACCTCCCCTGGCACAACCTGAGGACATTTTCTCTTGTCCTATCTCATGTTCTCTGAACTCCTCCCCCAGACTTGCAATACAAGTTTGTGGCCATTACCAGAGACATGTGAATCCATGGTGAGATATCCTTCAGTCTTGTGATGCACAGAGGTACCTGATAACCAACATCTGAGGGCAGAAGAAGCTGAGCCACAATTGCTGCACCTGAGAGGAGGAGCAACTCCTCTTTTGTAGGCAATGCAGATGACATGAAACAAGAATACGACCAGTTATTGGTTTTCCCCAGGCTTTCTGAAGCCTGTATGAGAGCAACCCAACTTGATGCACCTCCTAATAACACCCGTCCCAAATGCAGACCCCAAAAATAGAACGGCTTGTTCTTAAAACTGCTGCCCCCCTCCCAGTGTCATAACCTACTGCTTTTCACCCATTCCCACTCCCATGTGAACGCCACTGGACTACTCTGTGCCACACTGCAGGTGTTGGAAATGTGGGGCAGCAATATTCAAGCTGGACCCTACATAGAACTTGGCTGGATTCGGTTCATTTGCTTAATTGAACTGGAAACCTTTGTGTGCTTGAGTCACACCAATGAGCCTGGTGGTAGAGCCGACAGCTTAGCACACGAAGCAAAACATTTGCTCTGTTTAAAAGTGAAGAAAACTTTACTCTTTGAATGGTGTGGTGTGAGCACCTCTTCTAAGAAATGTTGTTTCTTAAGGAAGAGAAGGGAATGTCATCTGCAAACCCATTCACAAATTCTCCCTGTGTGGAAAATCTGATCTCCATTAAAATCTAGCAGGTGTATTTGAATTTAACAGAAGTAGTCAAGGTTCTCTTTTTGAAAACATACTTCTTATTAATCAGTACTACCAAAGTGCAACAAGGTGTAAGGTTTAGCATGGTGGTATCCAGATGTTTTCTGTGCTCTTCCCCTTCTTCTTTCCTTCATTCATGAACTGTCTCGCCCTGCCCCTGAGCTGTCTGTCCCATCAGGCAGTGGCTATACTTGGCTGTTGGTGCTTGCCAATACATTGTATGAAAGATTTTAATTTTTTTTTTTCTGTTTGTTTGCTTTACATAGGGGCTAAGAATGTTTAACAGAGTACAAAAGTATGTGGGTGAAATGTGGGAAAACACCCAGGGCGGTTACCTCATTCGTCACTGGGCTGTGGCCATTTTCACTGTCTGCCTGGCCACCGCTCCGTACGATGGGCAGCCGAGGGCATATCTGCTCGGGACCTGCAACCACATTAACCTCAGGATTATGACATCAAGAATGGCATTTGTACAATTAAAAATGTTATCTCACAGGGCAGCCCCTGTTGCCCTCGGCCACCTTTGGGTAAATTGTGTTGTAGGAAAGGTTAAAAAAAGCTGCTGGAACTAATCCTTTTGATGAAACCTTTAACAAGTATGTCAGGCTCCTCTGATCTTAGTCCTGGCAGAGTGTAGTCATAGTTAATGTCCTCGGCTCTAACTCACCGTCTAAGACCCTCTTTCCTGCCGCGTATTTTCTTCATCAGTTTGTATTTCTGCCAGTCAGTGTCACAAAGCACTTCCTGCTTCATCCCCGCCTGACGGGGTTAAGCCACGCTGATGGTCTGCAGTTGTGTGCAGCTTCATTTTTCATAGATTCTTTCTGATAACCATAACATGAACTCTGGAGTATGTGTTAGGAACTGAAAACAGGCCAAGTGTTTTGTATTAGAGCCTGTATTCCCACATTCACCAATTCTCCAAGGGTTGAAAATGCATCAGTGACATGTATGAGAAAAAAAAGGCTGGGACTAAAATCAATTTTCTCCCCTCTTGCCTACATGAAACAAAATTAAAAGCACAATGAGCCTTATTCTTTTTTCATTTACTGCTGAAATTCCTCTGCCGTCTGTGAAGCAACTCTTGTTACACCACTGTAACTGGAAGGAGAATCAACCCCAGTGTCTGCTGCAGATGTTTATATGTTAAAAACCAGGAGTACACGCAGTTTCCCTATTTACTCCTGTTTTAAATAGCCAGTAAACATTTTATCTGTATGGATGGATCTAGACCCCTGAGAACTGCATTAACCAAAACTTGTAACTCGCTCTAAATGAACAATTTGATACTCCCATGTACATGACTGACTTTCGATATCATAGTATGTGTTGTGACCATAAGCTGTCAGTTTAATGCCTGTGTTAACACAGATCAAAGGAGAACTGAAACAAAATATAAAAATATAGCAATAAATATCCTAGTGTGCTTTCTTATCTCCAGCGAGAATTTTCTATTGGGTTGGTTTATTTGCTTGGTATCACAGAGTCTTCTTTACTTCCGTTGAAAAAAAAAAAAACTGGGGTGAAAAGCCACAATAATCCGCCAGATAAAATGGAAAGAGTTATTTATGCCCGTGCTATTAATAGAAGTCTCTTCTTAGAAAACAGCCATTTGTGGGGTTTTTTTTGTAGCATCAACTTTTCTCCCTGAGATCTCACACTACTTTTTTTTTTCCCCTCTCTTATTTTTTACTGTCATGCAAACCCAGTTAATAATTCTGCCTTCCTGGCTGTCAAAGAGATTTCCTATGATCTGTTTTTGTCTGTGCACTCAGCCAGTTGTAGTGTATATCAGGCATTTGTTTAATAAGTAAACAGCCACAGATCATCGTCGGCATAAAAATTAACCCATGACGCACAGGGGTTTTCACTTTCTTAACATGTTTCCAAGAGCCACCTGAAGAGTCATTGAGAGAAGGACAGCCCAATGAGTTGAATGCATTGGAGGGTGGTTGCTGCCATGAGAAAGGCAAGCCAAGTGTCATCGTCTGAATGCTAAGCAGGGGTAACCATGGATTTGCTCATGTGATTTGGTCCCTTTGCACTGCTCAGAGAGAGAAAGGGATGCAGGGAACTCTGCTGAGGCCTTTCCAGCTGGGGACAGAAAGGGACAGTCCCTCCCTCCCTCCCTGCCAGCACTGAGCTGTGCACCCTTAAAGTACATCAGGTTTATTTTCTGAGAACAGATTAGCTACAGACGTTTTTTCTCAGTATCATTTGAAGAATAATTGTGGTTTCACAAGTTATTTTCCACAGTAACACATGAAGAAAAGGCTAAATTACTCTACTGTGGTCAGAGGTCAGGGCTACATAGAAATATTTACCAAAAGTAGGTGCCTTTAGGCTTAAGAACTTAATGACTTTTTTTTTTCTCTTTTTTTTTTTCTTTCTTTTTTTTTTTTTTTTTTTTCCCTCTGCTGCAATTTTGAAATAAGGTGCCTAGTCCTGTTTTAAACATTGGATCACTGTCTGGCTCTGTCTCATAGTTCCTAAGTATTAAAAATGTTTTTTGAGGCTTGCCAAGAATGTTATATGAGTGAGTAATACCATTTCACTTACTGAAAGGGTTCTAATGCAACATTAATTCAATGTAACAAACCTCTCACAAAGCAGTAATACAACTTCCTTTAAAAGCTCATAAGATACCATATTATGATGTTGCAACCATAAACATTTGCAGTGCATTAGTTAGGCCTGGCTATTTAAATTTGTGTAGTATAGAGATTAATCTGCATAATTATTTGCTTTAAGAATGAATCAGAATATACATTTCCTGCATTAGACTGTACTTTTAAAGTAAGTGTTGTTGTAGATAAATGTCTCTGTTTGCATTAGCAATGTGTGGTAACACATTTTCCAGAAACTCCTGTTTTTTCTGATACAGAAAAAAGAAAATACTGATAAATTATGTAGAGGTTTGCAGGTTTTCGTCAACCTTGGAAAACTAAACCTAGGGTTATAGAACTAAATTCTTTATACACAAACTGATATACCAAGGCATGGTGTAGAGTAATTTGGAGTAGGTCTCCTTTCATCTAACTTTAGCTCTCAAAATGTTAGTCTCCAGGTACATGTGGTTCTAGTGGATTATATAACCCTTCTTTAAATTGGAGGTCTAAGGTAGTTGAAAAGGTTCTCATTTGAAGTTGTTGGGTTTTTTTCTCTCTATCTAAACAAGCAAGCACAAATGAGACAAAATTTCATATATTTTCTGCCTAGAAATATCGCAAAGCACAGGAAAGTGAATCAACTCAAAAGAAAAAGTTATTGAGAGCAAACTCCTCAAAGAGGCAAAAGAAGAGTTTCAGAATAGTGCATAGGCACCTCGAGTACAGTTTAGGTAGCAGTAGGTGCCCATATTTGGAAGAACAAGCCATTTGCATCTCCTGGGATAAATCTGTGTCATCTGTTTGGGCAGATCTCTCCCACCCTTGCAGGGACTTTTTCCTCTAGCATTTGTTAGCTTCCCTCTTCTCATATCATCACAGTGGTGAGCTCTTAGATTTAAAGTTCCTCCAAGTGTATGAGGGGAACAACCTTTCCCAAATAATTCCATCCTGGGAAGTAGAAAACCCCGGTTCAGGGAAACTCAGTGATTTCTACAATGTCTTCAAAAAATGCCCTTGGGCAGAGCAAGGCTGGGGAGGTGGGAGAGCCTCCAGTCTTCTCTTGAAACTTGTCCATGTCTACATGAAGACAGCAGGAGTCCTGAGTCTCAGGGGAGATCAGGAGAGAAGGGACATGATCCTTGTGTGGTGACCAGGAGACTGGGCGTGAGAAGATGGGGGTTTGCCTCTGTGCTTGGAGAGCACATCCCATTTTCCATCCCCTGCCCAATGTAGAAAGTACATGCAATCCAACCTCTGTCCCAACTGAGGGACCATCCAGAAAAGAGGATTTCAGTAATTCTCAAGCCAAAGGTAGAGCAAAAAAGGGAACCTGGGATTTGGAGTTAATGCTGTTCTCAGAGCAACGGGGGTGTCTGGTTCCAGGGCGGCTTGTGAGAGCACTTCACATTTGGGGGCCCTTTATGGGATGTCACATGAAATCACTTTCTAAGCTGTAACCGTGTACTTCCAGTGCTGATGAAGATGCCATTGCAAGTCACTCATTTCACATATTAAGTGGATCAATTATTTTGGCTCTCTGACCTTCCAGTTCCAGGAATGCCCTGGGCTTTTTTGTTCCCAAGCTGTATTTCTTTTTGCACAGACCACGAACTGAATTCATTTCTCTAAGGAACATGAATAAAGTTTGTTTTTCCTAAATTCCTGGCAAACAAGTTGATGAAATCCATATGGATCACAAAGACTGAATGCTCAAGTACAATGTTCCTCATGTGAGCAAACACTTGTCTTTTAAAATAGACGACTTTTAGCTGTGGGGATTATATATATACATATTTGAGATCCCTTCTGTGAGCCATCAGCTAGATTCCAAAAGCATAAGACAGGAAGCTGACTGCTTCTGAAGGTGTTTTCCTTCTTCCTCATGTTAAACATACATGCTATTCAGATAAGGGTTGTTAATTCTAATTTGTCATCATATCTGACATTTAAAGAAAATTTGTTAAAAAGTGTTTTGAAGTGTTCATTTGAAACCCTAATTCTTTTCAGCCCAAAGAGCTCTGAGTTTAAAGCTTCTTCTTACCATAGTCAAAATCCCTTCAACACACACACACACAAACACACACACACACACACACACTGCGTCTCCTACCTTGGCAAAGCTGCAGATTATCCAACCTACTGGGATTTTGAAGAAACTGCTTTTTGATATGTCCTGTGCACATCTCCATGTCCCAGCATGCCTCCAGCCCACACCTTCCTGACACCAGGCCACCTGAGACAAGCTCAAGTGCGGGCTGTGATGGGAAAGCATCTCAGAGGGAAGAGCTTTGAAAGGTTGCAGAGAAGGTGCTTTCTTACCCCTCGCAGCCTGCTCAAAGGACAGCTATGCCCTTCCCTCCTTTTGGAAATGGAAGGGGGTGACCAGCTTAGCTAATTAAAAACTGTCAGCTGTTTGTAAAATGAGTAGCAGTGACATGAATTAGTTAGCAGAGCTCTTCTGTATGTACTTAAAAGCCATATCATGCTTTCTTACCCCTGTCTGTATGTGAAAAGTAGAATCTTTGGGTGCTAGACCCTACGGCTGTGTCACCAGTGGGGGATGGTAGCCCTCCTCTGCTGCATCCTCTTTGGCATTCCCAAAATCCTGCCTGGGGACTTCTGCCCCATGCACAACCTTCCCTCTTTTAGGGCAGGAGCAAAAAGGCATGCTTAGACATTTACTGTCTTGTCTCTTCACCTCCTCACAAGACAGGAGAACTGGTGACGGTCTTAAAGCTCCTTGGGAAGGGCATGTGACTGACAGAGCTGAGAGCTGAAAGCATCGAGGGAGAGCGAGCAGCAACGTGGGGAGACAGCAAAGCAGGATGGCTAGATTTGAGCAGCGAGGAGGGTGAGGATGGGGTTGGTGTCTCTCCCCATAAAGTAGAGCTGGTCAGCTGCCCTTGTACCTGGGGGCTGGAGGTGGTTCCTGGACACCCATGGTGGCCCTGCACAGTACTGCACAATCATCATTTTATCTGCAAAATAAGGCATAAGTTTTTTAGTGCACAGCTTCAAAAAACCTTTAAAATGACTTGAGAGAAGAATAAAAGCAATTAGCAAAATATGCGGTCAGAACCAAGGCAGTTTCCCCTGATTTTTTTCCTAAATGTTTATTTTGTAAGTGGAGTGAACAGTGTGTAGTAAAAAAAATTAAATAATTGAGAAAAGTTTTCCTTGGCAAAAAGAAAGCATTTTATAAGCAGCAGAAGATGAAATGTCAAGGCAGCTGTGGGATTGCAGTCGCTATGGTAATCATAACACAACACTTTGATTAGTTAGGCACACGGCAGAGACTCCGGGGTAAGAGTCTGGGGGTGGCGGTGGTGAAGGGCAGGTTATTGTTTTTTTTGAGGAAGTTTTAAAAACTCTAACACAGAGAAGGACCTGTCCTTCTTAAAGGACGATGTATGCTGAGTTTTCTGCTAAAATGTCTTTTTACATACATTTTGGCACTTAAAAAAAAAGCCCATCTTAAAGTAAGTGATAGTTGGGCGCTTTTTGCTAAAATAATTCTCACAGAAGAGAAGGGCGATTCCCTTAATACGGGGCCTGAGCATCTTATGTCTTTGTATTTTATTTGTATAAATCTCATACAAGAGTTGTATAAATCTTGCGTATTTTCATTCACAGCACCCTGTGGAACAAGGAAGTCTTTTATTCCCATTTTTCTTGTGGGGAGGGACACGAAACCAGAGAGGTTGATTCATGAGAACATGCAGGTGTTTAGACACTGCGTTACCTAACGCAAGAGCATCCGAACTACCTGCCCAGCAGGTTAGGCTCACCTGGGTCTCCATTTGTGCAGATTTTTGATGGTGTCATGAAAAGAACATGTTGAAGGCAAGGCGTTTCCTCCTGCTCTCTTCTGCTTCCCACAAACTGAGTCTGAAATACTGTGTTACTGGTTATAAGTGGGCATTTCTCACAGTACATCTTTTGAAAGGAAGAAAAGAGGGTAGATCAGTTTGGAAGAAAAAACCTTGGCTCCCCAACTTCAGCAGTGGGGTGAGACCTGGGAAAAGCTCCTGGTGGAGCTGAGCAAGGGTACGTCTGGGTGGAGTTCACATCGGGATGTCCTCTGGGGCTGAGCTGCTGCCTCGCTGCAAACAAGGACATTTCAACTCCGTGTTTGTGATTTCTCTTCACACCTTTTGTCTGTTGTGTTTATTTTGACTAGAAACTCCTTCACGGGGTGGTGAGGAGGGGCACTGGCTTCTATGGCATGTATGCACAGCACAGTATGCCTCTGAGGTGAGCTGGATGCTCTAAGTACACATTGCCAACGCAAACATTACAAATAATGTTACATATTCTTTCAAAGTGTTGAAATACATGAATGACCCAGGATGACACATCACCTGTTTATCCTTTTGTCTTTCTGAAAAAGAGAAATCAAGATCAACTTGGGCTTTGGGTTTGTTTTTGTTTTTTTTTTTTCTTTCTTTTTTGCATAAGGAACCTTGAACGGGAATGACAGTCCCGTATCTTGTAACAGGCTTTCCCAGGACAGACTTAAATCTTTCAGAGTTGGTGCTGGATTTGTCAGGGGAGTTAAAATCAACCCCTTCTCCATTCTCAATTCCCTTCTCAATCAAAAATCTCCTCTCACCTTTGTGGATTCAGGGGTCAATCCCTTCTTTCAGCTTTCCCGGACATCAGTTGGCTTCCTCCGCCATCCCCCATGGCCATGACAACCCCACCACCCATCCCAACACCCTCATCCCTGGGAAGCCCATCCCCAGCACAGCCCCTCACTGGTGCACAAGCTTCTCTGGCTTGACAGCATGGATCTATTTGCAGGATGGAGACCTCGGCACACAGCCTGAAAAGTCATTTCAGCCCAAGAAGGGCTGGAGAAATACAGTAATGTAAAGTAATACCTAAACAAACCCCCACAACCTAGAAGGGAAGAGATTGAAGCCGTGTAATTGCCCTAAACTCTGCTAATTGTGAGACCACCAGCTGTGATAAAGGAAATTGATTTCATCAACTGTCAGTCATCCGCCTTTTATTAATGATCAGAAGTTCACATCTCCTCCAGGCAGGACAAAGTCCTGCTCTGCTCCTCACTGTCATGCTGAAAGCTTTGGTCATAGCAAATCCTCATTGCATGGGGAGTTTTCTCTCTCCCCTAGTGGATTCTCTTGTTGGGATCATGCTGAGACAAGTCCTTGTCCTGACAGCAACACTTGGAAGTTTCTTGTCAGGCTTGTACCTTCATCCATTTTCTGATTAACTAATGTATCTGACTTCTGGGGCAGAATTTGTCTGTGCCGTGGCTACACTGGTTTCTAGTTTCTAGTTAAATACAGCTAGGCAGCTACATTACCCTGGGAGGGTGTTTCTGAGTGTAAAGGGTAGTATAGAGATGTGGGACACTCACTGCTTCTAAGAAAAAAACAACAAAAAAACCAAAACCAAACCCATGCTTCTTTCAATTTCACATGAAATGGATTTAAAATTTATCCATATTGCTAGTTAAGATTTTTTGTTTGACAATACAGCAGGGAATGTTCCTCACTACTTTTCCTCTACTCCACTGCAAAACTAACTCTTAAAAAAGCTGTTGAAAGATGGAATTTTATCAGAAGGGAACTTGAAATGTTGCTGGCTGCATATCCATCAATTCTTGCTTGTTAGGATTTCAGTTTCAGGTAGATGTGTATTGACAAGCCTTGGTACTGCTCTTGGAAAAATGAGAGAGCTCTTAAAAATATTAAAAAAAGAATGAAAAAGAAAACCAGAACAGGCATGTCCTTCTCCCTCTTCATTCTAAGCAAATGGTTCTGGCAATACTTTTCCAGCAGTGCTGATGGGATCTGTACAGAGGAATAAGCTGTACCAGACTTCCAAACTGTTAGCACTGAACTTTATTCTCAGTAGAAATAGATCATTTTTAAATTTATTGAAGGACCATTGTGAAAAAAAAAAAAAAATGTTTGGGGGTCAGACAAGAGATTTTGCTTAAATGTTGATTTTTGGTTTGCCTCTTTCTGTCTATTGTATCTGGACTTGCCCATTGAAGGCTTAGACACCCACAGTAGGGCACACGGACCCCACCTCTGCAGTTCTGACAGAACTGGTGCTGTGCTGTACAAGTGCTGCATCTCATCAGCGTTCCCGTGAAGAATCGTGGGGTCACGCATCTTTAGTGCTTCAGGCAAAAATACCGTGGACTCTGGCATGGGAGAATGTCAGGAGGGGAATGAAAGTGTAAAGTGGGGCCTTGGGATCTGCACTGATTGTGTAGCAGCATCTGTTAATTTTGCACGTTCATTAGAGTTGCGAATTCACTACCTTGGGAGGTATTCATCTGTGAAAAACTTGTCTTCTGATCACAAAGATTCAGGGTCTTGGAGAATCTCAAAATCTTCTAAATTCACATTTACATCATGGCTATTTGAGTAACTTTTATGAAAAAATATATGAAGGAAATGGATGATATGGTCCAGAAACAGTAAACAAGATGGGGAACAAGTGAAGTGGGGTAGAAGACATGAGGGTTAATAGGTGGAAAGGAGAGTTTGCAGAAGGATAGTAGGAGTGGAAGGTGGCAGAGAAGTGGAATGGGAGCAATTAGAAGGCAGGCATCTGGGTACAAAGCTTTGTTGGAGCCCAGCTTTGAACGGGAGCTGGGTCTGCAAAAAACACCCACGCCCTCAAGGCACACAGCGGCTTGTGCTCAAACTCAAGTCTTGCAGCAGCAAAGATGTGCCTCAAAGCCAGCTACCAAAGAACAGGAAAAGGGGAACTGAGTGCTGCCCTTTATGATGTGCAGGAAGCTTTTGCGGAAAGCCCATGTAACGAGTGCTGTGCAGTGCCAGGAGGAGTGCTGAGGCAAGAAGGAGAATGCTGCCTGTTGTACTTTCTCATCACTCTGTGACCTTGATACGTTTTATTATTTTAAACACTTCGTTGTGTTATTTAAAACCTCTTATAATTACCCAGCTCTCTCGAGGTATGCTTATGGCTTTTGTATAACAGTCCTGGGTAGATCCTGCAGCAATTATTGAGGAAATCCTGTGAAACACTATATCGTAGAAACACTCTACGGGTTAGTTACAGCGTAACAACTACGAGAATGTTCATAACTTGCTCACTTACTGCGCCTTCGAACCTGAGGCAGGAAATGGCAGTTTCAAAGGGACGATACAAGGGACAGTATCGAGTCCCTGTCAGAACTGTCCCCCTCCACAGTCACCGCCTGAGCATCACTCTCTGCCCAAAGCAATATCTAGTGGTGCTGGAGTCCGATTGGGGATGTAGGCAGCTGGAGGCCAGGGAACAGAAAAGTCAGCTGGATGACTTTACGGATTGAATTAATATTTATTTGCAATTGAAACAGCTATAGATTGAGACAGATGTGCCAAAAAGTAATAAGCTAGAAATTGCAAGCCATTTGTGGCCTTTTTGGGGGGTTTTTGTTTGTTTGTTTTTGTCTCTGCTTTGGGATATGTGGCATCATTTCTTCTCTCTCTAAAGTTCTTGTGGGACTTCCCTCTCTTCTGTGTATTTTAAAGATTTTTCTTCTGTTGTAAAAAGTTGAAGTGTTGCAAAGCAACAGCACGTGAGAGTAGGCAGCCTGCTGTGACTCTGCCTCTCTGGAAGTGCCACCTCTTACAGGCAAGAAGCCTGGTGTCCAATTGAAGAACATCCATGGGGGGAAAGCAGATATTTTTAGAGGCACCCTCCAGCAGTGAGCTGTTCCTTGCCAGTTTATCTCTCTGTTTAAACAATAATCAGGCTCTTCCGCTCTCTCAGTCGGCTATTCACAGTAATTTTGTCCTCTACAGGCTCTAGATTAGATGAAGGCAGCTGCCATCAGGCTCTCGCATCAGCTGAATTCTGACAGTCTGGCACCGTCCCCTTTTAACACCATCCTTCATGCATACCAAATATTCTGGCACGAGGGTTTCCTACATGGCAGGGCTGAGGCTTGACCAGCATGGGAACCCTGCTACTGCAGAGTATGAGTGAGTGCCTCTCCTACAGGGTTCAGGCTATTCTGTTTCCCATTTTAGGTGGCAGCACTGGAAACACGATACGTCCAGTTAATCTTCAACCGGCGATCTCAGACGTTATAGATCCACTTATACCTTGTGATGAATTACTCCAGTGTTTGGCAAATATTAAGTAACTTTTTTCTTTCTCTTTTTTTTTTTTTTTTTCCCCCTCGTTGTTGACATGGAAGTGTGACCTGCAGGCTGCAGCTGGTCTCCCAGCGTTTGGTGCTGTTTGTGTCCTGCCGTCTGGCTCTTCCTCCCTCTGTTCTCTCGCTATTGAGGCGCAGCTGGCTTACGTCCGTCACAATCAATGGGAGGACATTTCCGAGCTGGTAATTGCCGAGAGGATCCGGTGCTGATGGCTTCTGGAGCTGCCAATCCAAGGAGCAGCTTTTGGCTCCTGCTGCTTACAGTATGTCTGCAGTTTGGCCATTTATCTCACTTTACATACTTGAATTGAAAGAAAGGTTTGTGCAAGCGCTTGCTGCTCGTTCCCTGGCATGTCTTTCTCCCTCTTCATCCCCTCCCTCCCTCCCTCTCTTGCGTGTTATCAGCTATTGCAACAGCACTAAAATGTGTCAAATAAGGTGAATACTGTTGTCTAGTTCTGAAGTAATGCTTCACAGTGACTCCATTCAAAATATGACTTTGAAATAATCACTGGTTCACAATTAGGGGAGAAATCTTTTTTTTTTCTCCACTGATTACATTCTAACTGAGTGCTTCAGGCCCAAACTGTCAAACTTGTGTGTTTAAATGCAGCTGCATAAAGTTTATTTAGGCATTGTCATAGGTGTTTCAAAGCTCAAACTCTGGTGAAGACTTTCTGTTAAGGGAGAAGGTGGAAGAACAATGAAATTAGGCTGCTCCTGTAAGTGGTTGAATCACTTCATTTAAGTTATCAGATGATAAAAATGTTGAGTGGGATCCAGTCTGCAAAGTTCTGCCTATGCTGGGACTTAGGTTCCTAAAAGCCATTCAATTTCCAGTCTTGCTTAATCCCATAGGAATCTAAATTCACTAAGCCACTAAGCCTCACTACCTAGTTGAAAGCTCCTTTGGTTCCTGGTTTTATTCACCTGCAAATGCTTAGATTGCTGTTGCTAGGAAATAAGTACCTGTCTGTCACCTAAAGCAGTTTGGGATTCAAGCTGAGGAGGACAGACACTCAAATACTCCCCAAGACCCTTGGAAAAAAAGAATGAAAAATGATATTTTGTCAAACTAATGATTACTTTCATTTGACATAATGACACTGCCCATGTGTTGCTGATTAACTGAGTGTCTAGTATGCTGACAGAAGAAGGGAGATGCTGGGTGGTTAGCACACTGACAGAAAACTGACAACAGAGGAGAAATGCTATTTAGCATCTTTCTGTCATCCAAAGAATGTGTGGAGCCCTTAGAGCTCTTAGTGGAGCTCAGCTGGACCCAGCTAACTGCAGTGTGCACCCTC
>BJBW01015800.1:0-10556 GCA_004320125.1 Scolopax mira
GTCAGGTCCCAAGCAGTGAACCTCCATCAGCATCTGGAACAAATCAGATGTATTTCCAGAGTGAATATTGCAGTTCAGTTTTATCTAAAAAGCGTGCAGAGAAAATGAGGAAGATCATGAGATTTGCTCGGACAGCTTAATCCTGATCCTAAATAAAACATTCACAAAAACGCAGCGTTGTTTTGTAATTGTTTGACTGAAACACAGTATTGTCCTTTGAATAACAGTGACCATGCATAAAGAGCTAGAAAACTAATTACTTTTCATTAGAGTAAAACTTTTAACTCAGCAAAACAAGCAAGGCAGAGGGGGGCACTGCTGACTCCATTTATCAAGCCTGGGAGTGCAGGGAACTGCTGGGGCACTCTCTCATGGTGGACTTTGAATGCTGCTGTTAGAGATTCTCTCTAGAAGTTTCCCCATGTGCACTCTAGCATTGTTACAACTTAGTATAAATAGTATTCGTATTTTCCTGACGACACTCTGAATCCATTGGCTATGAATATTTCTTTTCATTAACAGGCTCAAGACCCTAAGAGTTCCATAAAACACAAACATGGGATGAGCTGTCTGATTTAGACAGATCACTTAATACACACATTTTGTACGTCTGTTATATTTTTATCATGGAAAAGGTAATATCTTAAAAGAATAGAACGTTTCATTCTTTCAGACAATTATTTCAGATTTATACATTATATCTAAAGGTTGATTCACAGGTGTATGCCCAGCATTTAACTAAAAAATAACTTGAATGACACCTAGTGGAAAGAGAAGCACAGCAACTCTGTATAGTTGAATAGTGCAAACAGCCAGGAGGGAGATTCTTTACGAGAATTCTTTATGAATTCTTTACGAGGTGGGAGGAGAAAGAATTATTTGATAAAATGGGTGGAGTGCACCCATTTAGGAGAGTCAAGAGTTTATCTGCCTGTGTAATAATCCTCCAAGAAAATGTGATATTTGATTTGACAGAGGCAAAATTAAACCAGGTAAAACCACAATAAAGGTGGAGTGGGAAACAATGCAGTAAGAAGAATGCGGACAGGATGAAAATAAGAGTCCTACATATAAATACTACAAAGGTTTTAGCAGGCTAGTTCTCTAGGTGCAGTACATTATAGGAATATTTTGGCCCTGGGGCAACAATAACTCAACTAACTCCCAATGTGAGAGAAACCGCAGATTTTCTTTAGTTCATTTCCGCAGGCAATAATCCTTGATGTGTGAATTAATTTCATGATCTATCTTTTTTTTTTTCCCTTCTTTTGGCTTATTTGCTTATTTGTATAATTCATGAATTACCAGTGACTCACACCCAATTATAAAGAAATATTTTGTTTAGCCTGTTCTCACCAACCTATTTGAAAATATGGAAGAACAGATTTAATCAAGGTGATAGAAGTTAAATGAGAAGCACTTCTGCCACCTATTGGCAGTGCGATGTGGCAAGTTTTTTCAGCACTGGAAATGGAAATAGTGCTGGAGAAAGACTTCTGCCTTTCTAGGTCAAGAACAGGTCAGTGACAGCAATAAATTATTATAACTCCTTAAAATAATCTATAAAAACTAATGGCATATTCTTCCTGAATTTCCTCTCTGCAGGTCATGTGTTTGATTTGCTCATTTATCTTTAACTTGCAGTTTTTATTCTTAACTGCAAGGAAATGATTTCAATACTTTTTTCTCCCTATATCAGCAACCAGAAGCAGCATCCATGTAACTGACTGGAAAAGTCAAGGCCTCCAAGGAAAACTAACCCGGATAAATGTGCTTCCGGGGAGTAAGGCAAGAGAGGGTTTGTTTGGGAATCAGGAGCGTTCAGAACTACCTCTGCAGTGAGGAGCCAAGCAGAGCCTCCCTCATCCACAAACATTCAAACAGATACACCCTACGGAAAATATATTCTCAGACTATAACAAGATTATAGGAGATTATAACGTTGTTTGGTTGCTTTTTTTTCAAACTGGTTCTTAATAAATCCTCTTAAATGAAGAATCCTCATTTGGCCTACAAAAAGCTATAGCCCTAAAATCATAAATGCAAGTGTCTTTTATTTTAAGCTTCGCTTCTGCCAGATACCCCCTGCACACATTCACCTCCACAGAGGGGAAGGAACTGGTCCCCAGTGCTCATCACAAGTAACAGATTGAGGGACTCAGCCCGAGCAGCTCCTTCTCCAGCCACGTGTGACACAGCAGCCAGAGGAACACAAAGACTCACTTTGGGAGGATTACCCACAGCACAGAATTGGAGTATGGACTCCAGAGGATTCCAAATATTTTGCATGTGTTTCAGTGCAAAAAAAATGCAGCATTTGATTTCATAGAATCATAGAATGGTTTGGTGTGGAAGGAACCTTAAAGATTATCGAGTTCCAACCCCCCTGCCCTGGGCAGGGACACCTCCCACCACACCAGGTTGCTCCAAGCCCCCTCCAGCCTGGCCTTGAACCCCTCCAGGGATGGGGCAGCCACAGCTTCTCTGGGCAACCTGGGCCAGGTTCTCACCACCCTCACACCAAACAATTTCTTCCTAAGATCTCATCTAAATCTTCTCTCTTCCAGTTTGAAGCCATTACCCCTCCTCCCATCACTATATGCCCTTGTAAAATGTCCCTCTCCAGCTTCTTGTAAGTCCCCTTCACATATTGGAATTTTCAGATACTAGAATTTCAGTATATACTAACAGGTAATTTTTTATTCTGTGTGGCACCATTTCTTAAGACATGGCCTAGATAGCATGACACAGGAAACTGGCATGAGGGAAGACAGAAATTCACAGTCTAGTGATGTACTTTGAAAAGAAATTAAACTGTCTCCTCATCTTATTGAAAAAATCAAAATTCAAACAGAGCTTGAAGTATCTTTGTCTTCTCCCTCCAGCACTGTCTAAATTACGTTTTAAAGTACTAAAGGGCATATACACACATTAAGTAATTTTCTTAAGGAAGTTCCTAACAAACTTCAGGCTACTGGTAATTGGTTAGACTTAATGAAGAAAAGTGCTTTAAATACAGTAAGAATTAAACAATAAGAATTACTATCAGAAAAAAAATTAAATGCCCCTTCCCCCCATGAACAGCATGTTATAAAGAAACAACAGCTCAGAAGCAGGGTTCTACTGCACATCTGCAACATCTGAAACTCACCCGGGTTTCGTTTCCAGATGCAGAACACAGCTCAAAGCCTGTTCCCAAAACAAGTCACTAAACAAGAACTGGCCTGAATTAACACTGCATCCACAATGCACTGGGTTTCCAGAAGTCAACTGCTATCTTAATTCTAAAGTAAGTATGTTTCGTAGGAAAGGAAAGGAAAACTTATTTGAATTCAATTTCAAATCAGTGGAAAGGCAGATATCAAACACACCTGGCTTTGACTAAAAGAGAAGAACTTTATTTTATGGGCTAACTTTACCTTCGTTGTATCTTGCTGGGGCTTGCATGCATCAGCAGCAGAAGCTCAAGCTAATTTTTATACCTAGAAATGATTACAGCTGAGAAAAAACCCACTAGATTTCAGAAGAGTCATTTTAGGGTTTTCAAACATTGTCATGCTTAATGGGAAAAATACATCATCAATTAAAAAAAATGCAAAAGCATTTCCTCTCATCTGCAGAAAATACAAAAAAGCCCCAACACATCAACCATATAGAGGATCTTCCAGTGGGAACAGCTTCCTATTACGTAGAGGAACAAGCTCATCTTCTTTAACACATTTCCTCAGTGACTCTACAAAGCCAGCTCCAGTTGCTGTCTGCACTCCAACACCTCACCAAGCAGAGGGAAAGGCATCAAGAGCAAACAAATAAGGGTAAGTGTCAGTGAGGCATCTCACAAACTACTCCTTTCTGCATTTTTGCCACAGTTCTTATTTCTATTTGATTGGGAATTTCTTACTGTTTGTATATTAAACCAGCAGAGACCATCTTTTCTAGAGACAATCCTTAACTTTTTTTTTTCAGTCAGATGACACAATCTGTCCTTTTAAGAGAAAACCAGCTCTAGTAGATTTCTTAAAAATAACAGATGAGTATCTAGATTCAGACCAAAAGTACTCAAACTATTCACTAACAAAGACATAGGAGATTGTTAAGACTAATATTTTATCTCCTCTCTGATGAAGTTCATAATTTTATGTAACTTTGATCCAATCAAAAACATGGGATATACAATATTTAGATCAGGAATCTGTCTAACTTTATTTTGAAAATAAAGCTGTCTAACTTTATTTTGAAAACGTAATTACATAATCTTATAAGTAAATTGAAGCAAATTAACTTAAAACCAATCCATTTTCCCTACAATTTTAGTCTTTATTAAATGTAACTTCTAGGAAAAAAACCAGTCTCAGCTTATTTTAAATTTTTAAGAGGAAGACCTTTTTCTAAAGTTCTAAAATACCTCTATACTTGGAAACATTGCTTTGAAGAAATTTTTTTCCAAAATCCATTCTGCATTAATATAATTTAAGCTCCTTATTGCCTTAGAATGTAAAAACCTCTTTTATTCTGTATTTGTTGTTGCTAAGAGGTCTGTTCTACCTACTTGCTATTTGTCCTGCTTTATCCAGTCCAATTTCAAAATCATACTCAATTTTCTTCTAATGCTTGTCTACAAATGAAGTTACACAACTGTTTTCACCTTCTTCAGATAAAAAGGAATTTTCTTTAAGTGTATAGTGTAGTTTTACAGTATCTGCCATTCTCCAAGTAATATCCAAGACAATATACAATCAGATATTTTTGCTACAATACTTACTTATTCCATATGAATTTGAAAAAAAAAATACATTTTAATTGTGGGATGTATTTAAATTCTAAAGAAAGATGGTTTCAAGACTGGAAATTCCCCAACCTGTTCAAAGGAGTTTGTATTACAAATCCCAATCTGGTCTGTGGCTAGCTATGTATTTTTAAACACAGGGAAGTAGTAGGAAATATGGGCAGTAGTAGGAGTAGTAGTAGGAATAGCTTTAGAGGTTTTAAAATAGCAAGTAGAAGGGACTGAAATGGAAGTCTAGTGGGATTCACTCTGCTGAAGTGGGAATTACGTAGCAAAAAGGATAATTACCTGCTAGGCCAAAGCAGTTATTTAATCCTTAAAAGATAAGTACCAGATATGCAAAACTTCCAATGTATTCACCCAAATCATGTTCTCAGAGATGCATGAAGCTACAAGGCAGCAAAAAAAGAACTTTTTGTCACATAAAAATATGTATTTCTTGGTTAGAATCTTCATATTTCCAGAAAGAAGATTTTTAGCCGCTTACAATTATTCAATCCCTTAAGGTTGATTTTGAAAACTGACTTCAACACTCAATTTTAACACTAGACCTATGAAAATATAGAAACAGAATCAAAATCTTTGCCTAAAACTAACCTAGTTTTTACCATCATCTTCTGGTGACATTCCGCTACAGAACTTTGAACAATATATTTTGTACAATTATGAAGTAAAAGCAATGAATTAAAGACAAAATGGAAGCACTGTGCTCTTTCCCAGTTGCATTTATGCTATTTAATGTTGGGAAGAATGACTCTGTGGGAAATAAAGAAAGCTTAAATCTTCTTCCAAAAACCTAAACCTCATGAGTAATCCTGGGAAAGAAACAGGTGTGTTCTAGTTCTGCATTTAGAACCATGTTAATGGTCCTTATCGGAGTATCATTCTTATTCTCTGGGTAGTTAAAGCATGAAGAAGACAGAATTCATCGCTGTTGCAGGATTTGCCCTGTCATTGCTGTTCCACATGACCCGAACTGAAGCCTGTCCTCCCTCCTGCAAGTGTAAGTCTCTGGGGGAAATGAAGGGTTTGCACGTAGACTGCAGCTCAAGGAAGCTGAAGGAACTGCCCGCCTTGCCCATTAGCACCAAGAGGCTTTATCTGCACAACAACAGCCTGAGCTGGGTTCCTCCCGGTGCCCTGGACAGCTTGCACGGCCTGGAGGAAGTGAGGATATTTGACAACCCTTGGAACTGTGACTGTCACATTCTGTATCTAAAACTCTGGTTAGAAGACATCTCTGCACCCTCTCTTGAGAACACCAGATGTGCAAGCCCAGCTCCCGTGAGGATGAAGCCCTTGAAGCAGCTGACTGGGAACGAGCTGGGGGTTTGTAAGAGGCTTCTCCCAATCAAGTGTCTTGAGTTCTTTTGGCGAGACCTCATTTTAATTGCTGGAGCAATAATTGCACTTATTTTAGTAGCATGGGCACTGAAATTCTCCAAAAAGCTGGTCTGCCAAATAAACCTAAGCCTGTATCACTCTAAGGGCCGACTGTTGGGGAGGCACACCTCCAAAAACCACAAGATACTGTGAGCTGTTCCCTACCACGAGCTTGAATAGAAACAGTAAACTATTCTACCACAAAACCGCCTAGTTTTAATGGTGAGCATGTTATAAACAGAACCAAGGGCTCAAAATCTGGGTCCTCAAATAGGCAAGTTCCATTTAATTTCCTTTCAAAACCAAGTATCAACAGGCAAGTTTCATTTTGCTGCCATCTACGCCTATGAAAAGCAGCTTCTAAATTTTTAAAAAATCATTTAACTTAGCATTTTTTCTGCTGAATTCTCAGCTCTTACAGCAAGATAATCTACATCCCCAAATCCTACACTTTTTAAGATATGGAGATGAACACCATTTGTACTATTTTAGCCATTCTTTTCTCATTCAGGATCTGTGTTCTGTTACCCCCTCACACTGTCCCAATGGACTTGGTAGGACCACTCTCACGTGCAAACAATTTCAACCATCTCTTCTCAGGAATTTCCTGCCAGCAAACTGAATGCATCCCTTATTGAATATGTTTAAAGATGCACTGGTAACGAGAATATAATCAGTAAAAACAATTTTAGATATTGTTGAATTTCAAAGAGGGTGAACAAGAAAAAAACATTCTATGTGTAATTGAAATAATGGATGCTTATTGAAGATTCATACTCATCCAAGTTTGGTTTCTTTCACATTTCTACACTTTTCTTATTAAAAACCTAAGAAATTTCTACAGTTTGTCTTCCAGTTTTACTACTGACATTTGATACACTAGATTTTCTGAAACAGCTTCAAAGAGGATGTACTCTCTTGCCTTCTCTTCTTGTGCCTCCCATCCTCATAGAAAAATTGCCGTGGTGACTCAAACGTACTGTTTTCTCCCTAACCTCATTATTCACAAGGCTTCAAGAACAGCAATACATGCTGTGACCCTATCTGATCTGGTGAAGTTAGATGGGAGATCTCTGAAGGTCTCCTCCACTTAGTACTACTGTTGGCAGTTCAATTTAAGAGACATTTTGCATCTGCTCCACCTAGGCCCAAGCCTGAGCTGAAGACACCTGACTGATTGGATCCTTACCTAGCTCCTTGTGATGAATGGGGTTCCTTTTTGAAGCACATAATACCCCAAGCAAAGCTGGGTTTAGCTTTCTTCTGAGAGGTAATTTTGCCATTACCAAAAAAGTGCTGTCAATTCAATAAGATGAGACTCATTTCTAGCCACAAACACCCAAATCAAAGGCAGCAGAAGCTTCACAGGGACATTCCCAGGTCCCTCTTGCCACTGCCACTTCAGCAATATGGAGCCAAACTGCCCATGCTGACTGCTGGCAACATTCTCAAGCAGCTTTATAAGAGACATATTACTCTCTGGAACATATCTTAACTGCTGCTCCGCTCGCTCTTCCGCTCTAACAGGGAAAGGCCAATCTGAGACACAGCCATTTGTCAACCTAAATCGATGCCAATCCAGGATGAGCCCCTCTCTGTGACACAAGGAAAAGCCACCAAGTACAATGGAACTTCTGGAAGAACCTTTGAAGCGCAGACAGATTTGGGGAAAGGACATGCACAATGGGTAGAGGGTTACACAATTTATAACAAAGTGTAGCACGGGGCTTTAGATTGGGAAAAGGAAAGGAATAGTCAGGTATTATCCCTGTGCTGTAACCTAATTAATGATCTGAGAGATAATACATCCCTTGCAATGTTAAAGTCTGCAAATGACACATAATGGGGAAAAAGAAGAGACAAGTCATAAATGCAAAGAGCAGTGGGTTACTCGGAGTGCCAAGAAATTGAAAGCAAGACGGGTTGAGGACTCAATTCAGAGAAAGCAAATAATCTGGTAAGAATGATCTCCCATGTACGACATTGCAGCAAAGGGCTAAGGTGATCTTCTCTTGTTCAAAGAGGGAATAGAAAAATTATTTACTTTCATGTTTAGATAAACTACAATAATCTAGTATCAATTTCTACAAATGAGGAAGAATCATGTAGAAGAATCATAAAAACAAGTGTAATGTAAAAACAGGATTGCAGAACATATCTTAAAAGGAGCTTGTTCAACTTCATTTAATAAAGAGGAATTTAAGAAATTACAAGATCACAGCTTGTATGAATCTACATGAAGATAAATTTGATAACAAAAGGGCTGGGAGCAGAAATTAGAACATCAGACTAGAAACAAGACTCAAAATCAAACAGTGGAAACACAAAACCACCTCGTCAAATGTCATGGTGAATTCTACAGCTTAACCAACATTGGGCATTTTTTCAAATTGGTAGGCGCTACCTGAAATGAGAACTATTTTAACAGAACTGTATGTGACACCTAAAACATTACAGCCGTGCTTATTGCTTTGGTCACCTGCAAAATTTATGGTGAAATGAAGTGAGAGCCCACAATGGCAGCACATCACAGAGACATCCTTACTGAGCACCAGCAACATCCCTGCAGAGATCAGTCCGGGCCGGTTGAGCCGCCCTTCCACACCCCACAGCAGCAGGAATATTCCACCCTACTGTGGAATATTGCATGTTCACCAAGCATCACCATGAGGAACTCAATGTGCAGCACAGAATTGGCTTTTTACAGTGTTGCATCCCTGTGGAGGGAGATGAACCATAGAACCTAGAAAGAGCAGGGCTCGGGAAGGCTGCATCATGCTCCCGCACAGACCTGAGTGGAATTGGGGCTTCAGATTTATGTGTACATTTCCATCGGGTGAGCACAAACACTCAGAATTTCTCTGGCTTTATTAAATGTTATTCTCCATAAACAAGCTCTGCAGGAGAGAATTTCAGGAAATACACAGGAACACGGTGGTGTGTGCACTTAGATAATTTTAGAATATTTTTGCTGCACTGAGCTTTTCAATTTTTTAAAAGGCAACCACCATTTTGTATTAATGCAGAATAACACAGAAGAAATGCGCTCTGTGATCTCTCATGGAGAGTTTCCTAAATGATAGTTCTTGTTTCCCCAAAATAAAATAAATCTTTAACACTAAAAGCTTATCACTCTCTTTTGTGTCTATAAAGCCAGATAGACATTTTCAATCCTGCCATAAAATCCAGGCCATGCAACCCAATGAATGTGAATAGTTACAGACCATGGTCTACACCAAAACAATATTCCATGTGCAGGTAAAGTGCATGAGGTTCTAACTGAGCATTGGAACACAGTCCTCTTGAAAGTTTGCTAGGGCAGACAAAATAATAAACTGCTTTATGGTATAACTTTAATTGTACAGAAAAAAATATAAATTAGCAAATTTCTGCTTATACTAACCAAGACACTAAATAAGATACAGAGAATACAGGGGGGGGGAAGTATTTGAGAGAATATGTCTTCTGACCTTGTAATAAGAATGAAGAGGGAATTTCTTCCTTGGCAGTCTTTCACGTTATACTAAAAAAAAGTATTGTATTTATCACTTCTGATCCATTTGGCTTCCCCCTGAAAAAGGGAAAGCTCCACCCACCTCTGAAAAGGGGAAAGCTGGAACTGCTAATTAAAGGCCCAAGAGCAACATTCAACTGTTTATCTGGCAACACCACCATGTTGTGCTTGAGCCACATACTCCATCAAAGCACGTAAAAAATGCTGCAGTTGGTAACAATGTGCAAAGACAGGAAAATACATCAGTTATCTAAGTGAAACATGCAGGCAATGTTCCCTCAGGAGTTTCAGGCGAAGATCCCAGAAAGCAGTCCTGTATCAGGACTCCTCAAGAGTGCAAATTAGTGAATGTATCTGTTCTCATGCTCTTTGGTAACATATGTATAATTCCTGGGATTAATTACAACTCAAAAAACCTTGATTCAATATTTAGCAATGATTAAGCAAGAACAGAAAATTATTTTTAAAAAGTTCACTAATACAAAGAGTAGAATTTGCAGTAAAGTGCAAGTAAAATGCAGTTCCATTAGTGTGGAAAACATTTGCAGGCTTTATTTATTAAGCAGAATGGTAGATGAATCGCCTTTTCTCTTGAAATGGTCAAGATTTTCTTAACATTGAAGCAAAAAGAGTTGCTCAATCTGGACAACTGTTTAGCTCAATGCTTGCTTCCTGTCTGGGGTCTACAGTTAGAGTTCATTCCACACCCAGTGTTTGAGTTCATGCACCAGAGAACTTTGCTGCTTTTTGCTCCTCCCAGATTATTTTTTTTTCACTTTGCCATTAATTCAATACATAAACTGGAAAAAAAATATAGAACAACAGGAGTCCTTTGAGTCCAGCGAAGGGCAACCAAGATGATTCAAGGACTGG
>BJBW01015803.1:0-13679 GCA_004320125.1 Scolopax mira
GATCCCTCAACCAGTTTCCCCAGTGTCTTAAAATCCTTTTTGATTGCTTTTAAATTTATGGTATTGACCTCGTCGCTCTCCACCTGCATAACTACTAAGGGGTAGTAATCAGAGGGCTGTACCAGACTAGGCAACCTTCTGGTTACATCTCTGACCCTGTGGGAAGAATCTGGCTGGGGCCCTCTGTTCCCTTCGGAAGGGAGTCACCAGTAACAATTACCCTCCTCTTTTTTTTAGGGCAGAGGTTCTAATACGAGGGGGGGGCTGATTTGCTTTATGCAGCCCCTCAGTTGGTGTTTCTTCTGTCCTCTCGTTTGCCTCACCCTCAACCTCCAGTGCCCCATACTCGTTGTGCAAGGGCAAGTGGAAAGATGAGGGGGGCTGTGAAGGGTTTCCCTTGCCTCTTCCAACAGGCACCTGTATCCATTCCTCCCTGGTCCTTGGGTCATCTCCCTCTGCTACAGGGGTCTGCAGAGACTGGTCCATACATCTAACTCCCTTTTACACTCCCTTATGGACCTTAGTCTATTCACTTCTTCCCTTAGTTCGGCCACCATGATAAGCAGATTGTTGATCTGTTCATACCCAACACAATTGTTGTCTCTACCGTCCATCATTGCCAGGCTCCAGCACTCACTGCAGCCAATTGCCTGGGTGCCTGCATGTTTGTGGGTACGCAAACAGAGGCCTTTGTCTGAGTTCATTTGATCTGATCTCTTCAGGCAAGTGACTTGGTTTGTGGTTTGATTTGGTGGTGGTGGTGATGGTTTTGGTTTTTGTTTTGGATTTTTTTGTTGTTGTTGTTGTTTTGTTTTTTTATTATTTTAGCCTACCCAAACCTATTATGTTTTGTTGTTTTTTTTTTTTTTAATCTGAACATTAGAATCACATATAATATTTTGTTAATATCTTTCCTAGGGTTGGGTAAGAGTTCTATTCAGTATTCCTTTGCTTATGCATTCAAGGATCACAGATGTTTATCCAGATGTCATATGAAAGTAAGAGCTCATCACTATGAGCTATTTAGCTTTCCCAATCAGACATTTCCCAAGTCACTTATTTCCAAAATATTGTCCTTTATGATGTATATTTTTTTGTCTCGAAATCACAAATTAGAAAGACAGGAACCATTAAAGGTTGTGAAAAAAATCACTGAAAAGAATAAATATTGAAAAATTTTAAAGGCCAGTATGAAAAAAAAAGGAGGGGGGGAGATGCTTTCATACATAAGACATAAAACTACTCAGATAGTCACCTTTCTAAAAGACAAATACAAGAAACTGCTTCTTCTCAAAAGGATTTAATATAAGTATTTGGAAAGCTAAAAAAACTTCAGAATTAGGATGTCTACAATCTTCTGTTCTATTTCCTGTAAAACAAATATTTAGTTCCCTCTACCAGTTTAATCTTCTCCTAGGATGTTAATTTAACATAATATAGTTTGCGTTTTATACATTTAAAATAGATAATTTAGTATGTAGTATTAAAACTTTCACATCTTGGCATGAGTAGTCTGAAATAAAATACTCTCAATATATTCCAGCTAGGTCTAGCTGGAAAAGAGCAGCTTTCTAGCTCCCCACTGGAAGCAATTAGACAAGCAGATAACAGAGGACAAGAGGAAGCTGTAAGTTAGGAGAACTGCTGGCTGCAGATGTGGAACTGAAAGCTAGATCAGGATGAAAGATGATTCTTGTAACTCATCAGCACTTTTGTTGATGTACATTTAACTTTAAGATGACCATTCCTAATCATACTAAGAAAAACAACAGACATCAATGACAGCATACCAGGGACGTGCTCAAAAAGGTATTACTAGAGTAACAATATGCAAGACTTAATTGTGAAGCTATGGTAACAAATGCTTTAGACAACCCTGCAGAGAAAAAGAGGGAGAAGTAGGAAAGAAAAAGATATCAGCCAAGATTTTCAGAGTAGTTAAATTGACATGAGGGGAAAAATATGGAAAATTTGATTGGGCTAGGAGAAGGACTTGGAAATATCAATATCACAATCATGTATTTTTCATTGGATGTATACAATTCTTTTATTTCTGCTATTAAAATTGGATATTACTCTATTTACAGATTACTTTGACAGATTTCTGCCCATTTATTTCCATGGTATTCAAAATTACATTTCTTGGAAGTTATTGATTAGATGACTCTCTATGTTTCCTGAATGAATGAAGTAATACTTCTGGTGTGGGTTTGTTTAACAAAGAAATGTAGAATTTTCTTTTTTATAGTTTGACAGGAAATCTCTCATTTTGAGAACACTTATTTGTAAGTATCCTAAAAAGTGAGCTCAACATTTGGTATAACCTTTTCCAGGTTGTGAAGTGGTGATTGTGAAGACAGAAAGAAAGAGCAGACATGGGTGTTTAGGTGAGTTTACGAGACAATACACATGCGTCTGGCAGCTAACAAAAATAATGGCAACAGGAGTCCATCTCTCAGTCTATGTCAGAATTCAAACGAGTACCTAGGAAAAGATTTTCCATTGTGGACAAGATACAAAGGCTGCTGAAGCTGGTTTAGTGGATTTCTTTTGACTTCACAGAGCTAAGAAGTACTTTATATGCTCAGTTTATTAAAAAAAAATAATTTCCTGTGTAGCTAGATGTGATATGACACACACGGTTTCAACACAGTTTGGATCTCCTTCAGCTGAAAGGAGATAATTAAACTATCTTCATTGCTGTCATCAATATTAAGTGACTTGAAGTGAAACTGGCAGCTTTTCAATAATTTGATTCTTAAAATATGCATTTCCTATAGAAAACACAATATATGAGCAAGTGGCTGGAAGAGACATATGTTGGAATAAAATCTTATAAGGAATCAGAGAAAATTGGCACTTTTTTCCTACTGGAAGTGATTTGAACCCCGTGGATCAAAAGGACAAAAGGTCACAAGGAAAAGATTGAAAAAAATGCTATTGCTAATAGAATGGGCAGATGATGAGAAAGTGATGCCCTTCAGATAGGTAGAGGAGGGAAAAGTTATCACGTTTCTGAGGGTAGTCATATCTATTTGGCAACTAACAAAAATATTGGCAATAGTAAGTAGAACTCTGAATCAGAGGCTGGCAAAAAGGAAGCAAAACCGATTAGTTCTTGGCAGAGAAGAGAAAAGGAAACTGAGCCTGTCATCTGAGAATGGACTTGCAGAGAAAGACAAATGCATTTTGTCAATGAACAAGGCTTGATGCCTGAAGGAACAAGTACGGGTCTGAAAGGAAGAAATATATGGATAAATGTACCTGATTAGAAGGATGCAGGGCCTACAGTAAGTTATAAAGATTAGAGCAGAGTAAGAAAGTATATAATTCTAAAGTAATTAGCTATCAAAATGTTTGAGGTGGAGCAGAAAAAAATGTAACTCTTTAGAAAGGAAAAATTTAACTGAATAGGGAGAAGGGCACACGTCTGGTGAGAAGGAACTAGTGAAGCCATGAGAGAAGACTAAAGACTAGCAAGCAGGAGTGGAGAGACCTGAAAACCAGAAAAAGAAATAAAAGATAGGGGGAAGCCTGAAAAGCTGAAAAACCTTCAAATTTTGTTACCTGGCGCTACGCCATAAAGTAGCTGGAATGCTCAAAAATAGAAAGAAACCCCAGGTAAAGAATCTGTAAGATATAGGTTCTTGAACAGTTTGGTTAAAAGAGATGTGTCAGCCTACAGGAAAGAGGGAATCCTCAGGATACGGTCATTGTTGAAAAAGGAGAAAACCAGGAAATATCACAGTAAAACGTTTAATGTATCTTCATCAATCTGTTTCATAATCTACTACAGAAATTGCAAAATGCCAGTCGTGGTTTCAAGAAGAAACCATGTCTCATATGCTTTTCAGCTCACCCACTGTAAGAAAGTAACCTTTACAACCCAAAGGTTAACTTTCTGAAATCATCTATGTGTTATTATTATTTTAATATATGAGCTGGAGAGCATTATTTATATCTCTGTGAGCACTGGGGGAAAAAATGGTCTTATGTATGCATATTGTGATTTGGAATATGTCCAAAATTAGCTGGACTGAGGGCATGAAAATAGCAGCATGATTTTCCTTCTTATAGTGAGACTGAGCTTTTGTGTATGTTATTCTTGCACCAAGCATTATAGCATTTTCCCACCACATAATGAAATGTACCTTTGCAGTCATGATGAAGTGATTTCTAAGAGCTTAGCTCTTAAGTGCTGCCTTTTCACACTTGAGAAGACACTTGGAATTTTGAAGTGACTTAAACAAACATTTCTTAAAGAAATTGGTTTAGTGACAATTGCTGTCTCTCATGCTATGTAATCTTTCAGCCACTTTCATCCATGTCAGGAGTGATGCAGTACATGTAACATACAAACCTAACCAACTGTCAGAATCCACTGGAGACCGTTATTCTCCCAGAGCAGATGTTCAAGGCTGCACATTTAAAACAGCAAGAGACTTTTATCTGGACAAATGAACCGAGACTCCTTTCAGTAACCACCGATGTCTGGAGAGCTGAAGGTCTGACCAAATCTAAGTGATTATCTTGGGAATCACTGAGTAACTCAGCAGTATTTGTTAACAGTAGTCACTAGATCTCCACTGTCTATTATAAGTTTGAATGCTATGTGTAGACATCTATATTGAGACACCTAAAGTGTCTAAAATCTGAAGATGAATCTGGACAGTGTCTGCCCACAGCGTCTGATGCCCTTTGAGATATCCCAGTGTATCTCACTGTGCTTCAGCTGCTGTTTCAGAAAGTGGCCTATGGGCATCTCTCATAGGCACTATTTTTCTTAATTTTAGGGTGAATCTACATTAAAATCTTAGTTTGTATCAGTACTGCACCTTTAGAATGTATCTCCTCGCTGTGCCTACCTGCTGTGTTTGTGTTTGTATTATGAAACTGTCCTATAATACGTGAAACTGTTTCCTTTCAGATTAAATTTAATCAGAATATGCCTTCCGTAAGTATACTTATTGTTTTGTAGCCACAAATGTGAATTTTTTCACCATACCAGATTACAAAACTCTGAAACGTGTGTTCATCACCCACTGTTTCACTGTACAGCCTCTGTATCCTGGGCAGTGTCTGAAGAAGCATGGCCAACAGGTTGGGGGAGGTGATTCTGCCCCTCTGCTCCACACTGGTGAGACCACACCCAGAGTCCAGCTTTGCATTTCCATCATAAGAAAGAGATGGATTCTACGTTAGAGCAGGTCCAGAAGAGGTCCACAAAACTGTCTAAAACATTGGCTCAGGCATGGCAGGCATGACAGAAGGCAGTCGAGGGTATCTGCCTTTTTCTGGAAGTGCACCTAGATGCCATATGAGTTACTCTAGGAAATCTATGGTGTCACTGGATGCCTCTTTTTAGGTGAGAGAGTTTAGGCTGCCCCTGACATATTCATTCCTTACACAACTTTTGGAATCTATATATTCATTCATTTGAGCTATGGTAGTATCTCTGTATATATCTGTGAAAAATCCCACTGAATACAATTCATATCTGGATAACAGTTAACAAACAGGATCAGACATTAACCATTCAGCTCTCTTTGTTTTCTTTCCCTCCTTTGTTTCCTCAGCAGTCATTTGCAATGACTTAATTATCCACTCCTTCTCCTTAGTTCATCGCATGGTGTTGATGGAGACATTCAAGCAATAATGTATATTTTTATATATATGCTTCTGCTGCTTCTTGCTATTCCTCCAGCCATCTCTAATTCATGAATTTCTACTGCAGCAACAAAGATTACAAAATAAATATATAATTTTCAGTGTAAGGAGACCTTCAGCAAAGACCCATGTTTATAATTTTCTTAAGAAAAATTGCTTGTGTTACTATAAAACTTGAAGAGCGATTTTCCTTCACTTATCAAGCACACATTGTCTATGCTGGAGGTAATTTCTGTTGCCTATTACTTCCTATCAGTATCTTGATTTAGTGAGCAGTGGGAACCTGCTACTAAAGAAAAACAAAAGGAGTTTTCATATTGTAGCTTTTATTCGTGTAAGTTTCCTGCTTTTGAATTAATAGTGTGCTAGTATCCTTGCAGAGAAGCGTATTAGCAATTAAAAGCCAAACATATGCTAATGCTCAGATAATGCACATAGTTTACACTGTGTCTTCAGGCATTTAGTTCCTGATTCAGCAAAATAATTATTCAAACTTAGAGTATAGCATATAATTAAGTGTACTGACTTTACCAAAACTAATGCATAGCAGAGGATATACATGATGATCAGGACTCTTGATTCAACAGTCTAATCATACGTGTTGCCATACACTTATATGACCTTTAACAATATAAACTAAAAGTGTCTGTAAAGCACATGGGAAGATTTTAAAGAATTAAAAGCACTTTTCCAGTTTAAGAAATAGAGATTTGTCCACTAACTGCTGAAAACAAAGTGGCAGTGTTCTTGTATTTTTTTACTCACATTAATCTTCTGTGCAAAAATATAGTGGTTGCAGGTGGGCACCTGGGTTGCAGGGTCTCTATGGCTTGACCTTTTTTCTACTTTATGTCTGTCAAGATAGTATTTTCATTAAAAAATTATGGAAAAGACTGGAATTTGTTTTTAAACCTACCAGGAAAAAAGTCAGATTCATAGTGCCCATGTCTAGATCTTACTTTTAGAAATGCAGTTGGGTTATGGCTAGGTGTTCTCTAAAGGAGAATTGTGAGGACAACTATGTTAAAATGGTTAGTATAGATATTAAATAGTTGAAAGGGTATAAATGTCTAAGAAAGATAGGTATTTGACTGCTAATATAAATGTAAACTTAAATGTTAATGTAAAGTGACTGTAACTGTATCAAGTCAGAAGATAGTGGTTTAACCTCCAGCTTATGTTTAGGCTGTTCAAAACTACAGAAGATATAAAGCAATTGAGGTGTGGGGTCTATAGGTCCATGATGTTACAGCACTTTTATTCCACCGATTTACACAGGCAGAATAGCAGATGAAATGAAAATGTCATTCAGTATCTGGAGAAAAAATTGTTGGATTGTTTGTTTTGTTTTTTTAATACCACTACTTCTCATTGAATGTTTACTTGGAACATAAAAGGAAGATTCACCACAGAATACCTTTGCTTTTCTGTTAGTATCTCTTGATGATATCACTCGGTAAAGGCAAAAACCTTGATCATAACCTTTGAAAAATCTTACTTATATGCTTAATTTTAGTACATTTAACATTGGTTAAAATGCTGTACTTTACCATTTTTGTATCTCTAAGGTGGGGGAAAAGATACTCGAAAAAGAAATGTAATAACTAGGTTTGCAAATGTACTGATGTACAATCAGTGGAGAAGTATACTGGTCATCCTGGACCTTGGTTTTGTCCTTAGCTAGGACAGCCTCAGCTGGGGCTGTTGGCTGCCCTTGAGCAATTTTTCTCCCTGCAAAAAAAAGGAAATGTCTCCTACATTGGTGAGCAAAACACCTTCCAGTGAATTGAAAAGTAATAATCTGTAAAAACTAGGCATTATCAAGTACATACATTTTGGAGTGTTTCTAGCATACCCAGTGTTCCCTACCCATATCCACAGGATGGTCATGGATTCAGAAAACTTTTCAACAAGCAGCTAAGTAGTCACAATTGTACTTTGCTTATTAACATGCCTGCCTCTGCCAAACTTCTTTTCTCATTTGCATTATATAACCTGTTTCTCAGAGCTTATTTCCCATTATTCAAACAAACAATGACCTTTGTAACAATTAAATATATTAGCAGAAGGAAAGTTATTTTGGGACACAAAGGAACAATTTTTTTAACAAGTGTATGACCAATGTTTTTTCTTCCTCTAATACCTCACAAATAAGTTATGCTTTCTTTTTTTTTTTTTCCACTCAGCAATGTTTTCTGCACATTCAAAAGATGACAAAATTAGGTCTTTGTCAGTGTATTTCAGACTTTTCAGGATGTATAGTAACATACAAAACACTGGATTTTATATAGTTTGGTTTAGCAATCCTTCCATATGGATTTGGACTTTGAGAAAGAAGTGTATTTCTTGTGCCTATCTCAAACCATTTGTTTTGGGAATAACAATTCATGATTAATTTACAAGAGTATTGCTGCTTTGGTAACCAGATAAACAAATGTAAAGTGAGTGTAAAAAATCCTTTCTCGTTTGCCTTCATAGACATGGTAATGAATCAGAGCTTCTGGGCCAAGACTATTAAAAAATGTTTTAATCTGTGATTTTTATCTTTGCTGCTTTGTATTTTTTATAGAGATGATCTGATCTGATGTTTAACTGATGAAATCAGTGTATTTCCCTCAACTGCATTCCAGTAGAGCTTTGCCTATTGGCTACAAGAAAAGATCTCATGTTCTCTCTTAAAAGAAATAAACAAACATTTTTCCAGTAAAGAAGAAGCTGAGCACTCATCCATTGATAAAAGATACTTTATTGGTATATTCTGTAATTAAAGTTTCTGTTTTCCAGGTTCTTTCATGAGGAGAAAAACCTATCTCTTGAAAACAAATACAAAACTAAAAGCAAACAAAAAAACCAACAAACCAAACAAAAACCAATAAAACAAACCCAATTTAAGTATGGCATTGTAGTGTGAAGACCTGAAGAGTTTGCAGCTTTCCAGGAAGTTCCAAGCTAAATTATCTACTCTGAGGTTAATATTTTGATTATTGCAACTGCATTTAAACATACATTTTAACTCATTTATATGACTGCTTTCATGGACTCTTAGAGTATGTGACTGACATCGGTTGATGTTTATCATAATACTGTTGTGCATCCTATAGATCCACACTCACAAATCACCTGTCATTGATGACCTAAATTCTTTCTAAAGGATGTTGTGAGTAAGGTGAAACCTATTTGTTATAAACCGCAAATTTTGCTCTAGCTAAGCTTTCCTGAGAGTAAATGCAGAAGTGAGTCATTTGGAATATGCCTGTGGATAATTTGTTAGGTAGCAATTTTAAAGCACTCATAGATTTAATATGAATTTAAAATGAATTTTTGTAAACATACTGCATTTATGTGAAAGTTAATGCATTTTTAGCGGATAATTCTGCCTTCCTGAACAGAGCATTACTTGTTGGACAGTGAAGGAGAAATTGGTTTTGCAATTTTCTCCTTGTTTTTCTCTAGTCCAATATATAGTAAAAAAAAATAATAATGTAGTCTGAAAGAAAATGACAGGGCATGTTGTGAGTAGGCCAGATTATACTTGTTCACTCATGTGGAGGAAAACAAAAAAACAAGAAAACTGAAGGAACTACTTCCAAGCATCTCAGTAGTTCTTCTCTTGAAAATTTCTTATTTATAAATTTATAATTTTCACAGAGTAAGCACCATGAATTTATGCTTATTAAGTGGTCAAATGAATTAGCCAGCTCCAAATCATCAAGTAGTGTAATAATGTATTACCTTAATCTAAATTGGATCCAAATTGGAGATTGGCTATGTTTTTAGCTGAGATGTGGACCATTTTCCTTCTGATCTGAATTATTCTACTAAAGAAACCCAGCCCTAAATTTCAGCACCTTGAAAAGATGATTAATTTTTTTTTTTTAAATCTGCCACTAATAGTTATTTAGCTACAATACCTAAATGAGGCTTGGAAAGAGGAAAGACAATTGTTGCTTTAGTAGAACCAGGTGGCACAATAGATTTCTTCAATGTTATATCTACTAAAGAAAATAGGTCTCCTTTAAACTGGGTTCTCTTTTCACTAGAGACAAGTGTGGTTTTTACACAGAAGTAGTTACCTCTGTGTGATATCCTGTAGGAAAAAAAGGCAACATGTTTTGTAGGTTAGATGCAGCTGTTGTTCTAGCTTTTACTCAACATCTAGGGTTATTCTCCTGAGGTAAGTCATATGTGTTCCAGCCTTGTATTTAAAGGCAGATCTCTTTGCAAACTCAGAAGATTAGCATATTTTTTAATTGGAGTGAATTAACTGATGGTTCTGACATAAAAGTGCCCTAAATGGGATTACATCTATTTAGCTGAATCTATTTCTGAACCAATTCAAGCTGTGTGATTTAACTGGCATGAATTTTTAAAATTAGGGTTTCTCGCATTATAGACATTCTCACAGACATTTTTGAGAACATATTAAACTGATATGTAATCAGCCTTGGCTCCACTGAAATGAATCTGATTTCAGTGAAAAATATTCATAAAATTTAAAAAAAGTGGGAAAAACATTGTGGTGTACTTTATAGATCATAAATTATTACAAAGGGAATGAAAAAATTCCTGGTGATTACCTCTAATAGAGAAGGCCTGTCCAGAGCTTATGCTAAAAATGTGATGCAAAAAAATACAACTATACCATATTTTTTTCAGTCTTCGGAAGTTATAATAATATTACAATAATCCTATGACACCAAATTCAACTGAGAACATGCGAACACTATACACATGTGGGCTTCTGTACTTAACTTTAGAAGTGAATTCTCTGATTCAGAGAATTCAAATTCATGGCACAGCTTCAAAAAGAAGTAATGAGTACAGAAACCTAGAAAAATGGATGCCCCATCCTTTTCCTCATTCACTTAATAAATCAAATATTTCTCTGAAAAATGGGATATGCTGTGACAGCCAGGGAGTTAAGGAACATAGACCCAAGACCAAACATCCACCCTATGCAAGAGCTGCAGTCATGAAGTCATCATTGGAGGTGGACATTCTTGACCTTCCTCTGTTCTTCTGAATGAAAGCTGTAGCACAAATCCTAGTACAGGCTCCTTGAATGTTTTAAATGTGAGGGTCTCATTATTTCAGTCCTTAAGGACAAGCTTGTCAGTCAAATGGCACTTTGGGACAAGCACAGTAGCAGAATTTTACTGAAAATGTTTGTTTCAGTAAAAATCTGTGGCACCAAGCCACCTAATAATATTTAGGGCAAACCCAAACCTAAGTGATTAAAGACTAATCAGTTGAAAGTGTCCCAGAAAGACACTAACCTTCCAGACTTAAAGTCTTGTATGATAGGGATAGCCTCAAGATTAGTTTCCTCAAAATATTACTTTACCCCTTGCCTTATCCCTGCTACTCAGCATCTTTGAGGAAGACAGAATTACTTATCTTCTTCCTGACATGATCCACAGATGAATCAAAGTCACAATTTGCAAATGAAAGGTTCCAGTCCTCTGTGTTAATTCCAAATTCACAGAAATTAGGGAGATTTGGGTTTTTTGTTTGTTTGCTTTGTTTTTCTGATTGACAGTTTCCTGTTTATCTAGTGGTGATCAGTCTCCTCAAGACCATTTACTGGATTAGCTAATCTCTGTGAAGTTTCAAATACCTTACAAGTGCATGTGATTACTAAATCATGGGGAGGAGGTTTTTTTGGTGATTTTTTTTTTGACAAAATTGATGAAAGCAGAGGAATGTTCCAGTGATTCCACTCGATTTTCATTAATATTTCTGCTGCATTTTAGTATAAAGCAATCATCCCATTTCATATGGACAATCCACATTTTGAATGAGGCTAAAGATTTGATACTTTTGATCAGAGTTTAACATACATCCTTCTTATCTAAAAATACTGTTAAAAACGTTATTTGGATTATAGGCAAAGCTTTCATTTGTACAGCCCATGGCTGTCTGTGTTATAAATATGCACATATCTCTGCCTCAGCAAGACTTTTTAAGCACATTTCATGGTACTTTTCATATGCATTGGATTTGATTTGTTTTAGGGTATAATATAAATTCTTGCTGTGATCAGGATAAAAGAAATCCTTTAAAAAAAACCCTGTCTTAGTTACAAGGCTGCGCTCCTCCTACAGAGCTCTAAGTTTTATTAACTGTCCAAATAAGTTGTTATCGTTGTTTATGCACAGAGCCCTCATTTGGTTCTGAGTATGGTATCTAACTTTTCTTGAAATATCTTCCAGCCTATACATTTTCCCTGTTGCTAGTGTGAATTCCTTCAGCACATAATGATAGCGTTTCACGTTCTGAGCCTTGAGCCCACGCTACACGCCATAGAATACAAATGTGCACAAGGTGGTAGTTTCATTATCTTAGGGTCAGTAGAATTTCAAGAGCTCCGAAATTACCTCTATCAGTGATGCAAGCGTCAACTTAGTTTTAATAAATCTTTGGAAACAGCCATGAGTTATTTCTAGGACATCTTCCCATTTCCGGAAATACATCATTCAGCTGCCAAACCCGCTATCAGTTTGTAGCAAATAGAATTTCATCCATTAAATGCAAAGTCTCACTTCAGCTTGTGCATGCCATCATTCTATGATAGCTAAAAGTGTGATTAACCTGAAGTTTAGCTGATATCAAGTCAAATGTATGCTATTCCACTTAAACTGGAACAAGGTCTTGAAAAATTGTATTTTCTGCAGCATATGCATAGGGAATGTAATATTTACCATACTTCTGATTATTTCACAGTACCAGCTCTGGATGCCATTAATATTGTGCAAAGAGATTTTGACAGTTTCTCAGTTTTCAATTATTCATTTTTTTTGGATTTTAAAAAGCCATGCAAAAACACATCAAATCAAACAAAAAAGAAAATCCTGCCTCCCACTAATAGGAGAATCAAAATACAGCAGAACATCTTGTTTGATGATAATAAACTAATATTGCATTATGTATTCAAGCAAAAATCCAACCGAAGTTAACGGGACAGCTACAGTATTTTGCTCAATGCTGTCTTAAAATATTGAAGTCTTTTTAGACCTAGTAGCTTCACTAATGAAAACAGTTTGAGTGAAAATTATTGTACTTCTTTTGTAAATGTGAAAACTGATATGTGCCTAAAATGGTCAAGACAATCTGGAAAACAAAAATTCAAGATGGAGACTAACAAAATGGAAGAAGATTCTAAACCTGAGTGTGACACGCCAACCACAAGAGTATTTTACAAGCCTGATCTTTCAAGTTCATGTAAATCAGGACATAATTCTATTAACTTTCATAAGGCCTTTCTATGGGAATTTCTTTATATTGAATAAGACTGTCTTTTGGCCAGTTTATAAATTCTGTAAAAATGGGAGCAAGCCTTAAGTACTACTGTATTCTAAACATAGCATGTCTAAAATCTACTTATAAACAAAAGGCTTCTGAAGTTCCTTATGGTAAATTAAGTACTGCCATGTTTGGTTTTCAATTTTGCAAGGATTTCAGTGACTACTGTCTTATTATACGTTACACTTATTTACCAAACTTTTTTTTTTTACTTCTGTTGAATTATTAATGACAATGTATACTTAGAATCTCTTGAAGTCATGCAGTCCCACCTCTCTGTAAGTGGGAATATTGCTGGAAATAGATCACATCAGCTGTGGTTTTGTTCATCCAAATCTTGAAACCCCCTTAGGATGAAAATTCCAGTGTCCTCAAGTAATATCTTATAAGAAGTTGTGTTAAACCGACACAATACATTTCTTTATTGAAATACAAAAATGCTTCACAAATCACACTATTTTTAATGATCTATTGCAAAGTGTTCTATAATTAGAGAGAAAAAAAAATCAGAATTTTTTAACTTTCTTAATTTTTTTCAGTGGAACATTGTGAATTCAGTGGATGTGTTTTAACCTTGATTACTGTTAGTACTGTAAAACTAAATACTGTTACAACTATCAAGGATACCGATAACCATCAATATTTAAATTAATATAGTTTATTTTTATTTTTATTATAGAATCATAGAATTGTCTAGGTTGGAAGAGACC
>BJBW01015804.1:0-33703 GCA_004320125.1 Scolopax mira
CTTCAAGCTATTAAAGGGATGCGATTGCTTATTTTTTCAGCATCATCGTTATTAGTAATTCTAATTTATTGTCTTTATTCCAATTCATCTTCTCTTTTTTTTTTTTTTTTTTTCATTTCCCCCTCTCTTTTTTTTAATTTGTGGTTAGTTCAGGACCTTCCCAAATATTCAAAGTGCTTTGCTGCATAAACAGTTGTTTCTTTTTCTGTGGAGGTGGAAGCCATCAGAAATGATACATTTCCTTATCCTGTACCAGCCAGATGGCATTTCATAATTCAGTGCCTTGCGTCACTTTAACTGGTGGTTCATTTCCAGTCCTGTTGTCTTGCTGTCAAGGAACTGGAAGGAACTTCAGAAGGTCCACTGAAGTCTCTTTCATATTCTTCAGAGTTCAGTGAACTGTAACGTATTTCATAAAACAGTGTCTCTACTACCAGGGAATCCTTTCTAACTAGCTTCAGAAATCAGCCCAAATTGAGCAAAAGTCTGCTGTTGTCACATATGGGAAGATGTGTGCCATTCTTTTGTTCTTAAAAGCTTTGAGATGGTAGTAAATATTAAAGTTCAATAGAATTCAGTGAAAAAGGGTATGATCTAAAGGGGCGAGAACTGCGACAGAGAGTACATTTATTATATCATCAAAAATACAAAAAGGGCAGTATCATGCTATAGCACAAAAACTAGGAAGATTGCTGATGACTAAAAGAGGAAGGGATGTGACTAGATGAGAGAAGTCTTAGGAAAAAATGGTGAAGAACTTTGAATATGCTACTTTTTGCGCTCCTTTCATGGTGTCAGAGGCAGCAAAGAACTTCATGTTGCAAACATCCTTTAGAGCGTGATCTCTGCTTGTGCTGAATGGGTCGAAAGGAGCTCAGTATATTTTGCTCCAAAGAACAGGCTTCAAACTGCATTTGGAGCCATTTAAGGAAGTGAGTTTGGTATTTTGGGTTCACTCCGTGCAAACTTGGCCTTCCCCACTGGCATTTTGGAGTCTGCTGCTCACCTTCCTTACCCGCTGGTCTCGCTAGGAGTTGAAGGAATTTAACAGGCTGCCAGGGGACCCACAATTTGAAGTCATTGCTCAAGCAAGCCTTGAAGGCTGGCAGTTTTGTTTAAACAGTGGGCAGACAGAACTGTGTAATGAGGCATGAATAACGCCAGCCCTCGCTCTTTGGCAAAGCCAGCGTCGTTCTGTGAGCGCCAAATTCACCCCGCCAGACAGAAGGACAGAAACAAGCTTGAGAACTTTCTGATGGCTTCGATAGAAGTTCCACATGTTCAGAGCTTTGAATCTTCAAGGCATCTTACGACCCACATATACTGGATAGGAATTAGCTGTTTGCTTACTGTGAATTAGGCAATCATTTTATATAGGTTTTAATGCCTGGATCCTTGCTTATAGGTTAGGAGTGTGATTATTTTAATATTGTCTTAGCTTACAAAGGTGCCAAGAACTTCATAGGAGGAAATACATGTTTGCTTACTCTTGAGGCAGTCTTGGTAGAGGTCTCTAAGCTTGGCTTTCCTAAAAATTGCAGTATATGAGCTTAAACAAAACATGGCAGTAATGTGATTGCCTTCCTCTATGTGTTATAATGGAAAGAAATGCTTCATATGTCAAAATGCTGCTGATTTCAAAATGCTGCTCTCTTACTGGCTCTGTGTGGGGTGTAAGGCTCTGTTTTGGTAATTAGGTCAAAGTGATCTAGGAGTCTTGTATGTCCTAAAAAGAGTAAAGGGGACTCAATGGTAAAGGAGTCAGAAAAGAACAATTATTATTACTTGGGCTGTAGAAGGCTGGCAGTTAAGCCTGAGTTACAGCTGTGTGCTTTTTCAAAAAGTTTGGATTCCTAGTAAATCTTTAGAAAACTGTCAAAAAAAAAAAAGAAATACTACTTTTTTATACATAGGTCAGCTGCCTTCAGCAACATCAGCTGGAGCTGAGGGCACTCTGCAAATCAGAGCTGTATCAGGAGTAGTTAGGCACTTGGCAGCAGTTGCCAAGTGAGATGGAGCAAGCATGAAAGCTCAGGGGTTTCTGTTTCTCGGCAGGATTCTCAGCAAGATGAAACACATTTGTAGCTTAGGTGGAATTTTTTTGGAGCATTCAGCACAGCACAATGTCCAGCTTTGTTTGCAGTGCTGAATACATAAGGCTCTGTCTTCCAGACTCCTTAGTGAGGGTCTGGGCTAACAAGAAGATTCACCATACCTGGAGTTTAAGTTCACAGAATCATAGAATAGTTTTGTTTGAAAGGGACCTTTAAAGACCTAGTCCAATCTCCCCTGCAATAAGCAGGGACATCTTCAATTAGTTCAGGTTGCTCAGAGTCACATCCAGCCTGACCTTGGATGTTCCCAGGGATGGAGCATCTACGACCTCTCTGGGCAACCTGAGCTAGTGTTTCACCACCCTTATTGTAAAAAATTTCTTCCTTACGTCTAAATCTTCCTTCTTTTAGTTTAAAACCATTATCCCTTGTCCTATTGCAAGAAGTCCTGCTAAAAAGTTTGTCCCCATCTTTCTTATAAGCTCCCCTTAAGTACTGAAAGGCTGTAGTAAGGTCTCCCTGGAACCTTCTCTTCTCCAGGCTGAACAACCCCAACTCTCTCAGTCTGCCTTCATAGGAGAGGTGTTTTATCCCTCTGATAATTTTCGTGGCCCTCCTCTGGACCCACTCCCACAAGTCCATGTCCTTCTTGTGTTGGAGGCCCCAAAGCTGGATGCAGGGCTCCAGATGGGGTCTCACCGGAGCGGAGTAGAGGGGCAAAACCACCTCCCTTGTCCTTCTGGCCTTGCTTTTCCTGATGCAGCCCAGGATACAGTTGGCTTTCTGGACTGTGAGTGCACATTGTTGGCTCACATGTAGTTTTTCATCCACCAGTATCCCCAAGTGGGATCCTTCTCAGCGGGGCTGTTCTCAATCTCTTCATCCCCCAGCCTGTATTGAGACTGGGGGTTGCCCTGACCCTGCACTTGGCCTTGTTGAACCTCATGGGGTTCGGGTGGGCCCACTTCTTGAGTTTGTTGAAGTCCCTCTGGATGGCATCATTTCCCTCAGGCATGTCAACCTCACCACTCTACTTGGTGTCATCTGCAAACTTGCTGAGGGTGCACTCAATCCCAGTGTCCATGCCATCGATGAAGATATCGAACAGTACTGGTCCCAATACTCACTCCTGAGGGAGCCAGAGGATGTCCCCCTGTGGGACATCACTTGTCACTGATCTCCATCTGGACATTGAGCCGTTGACCACTGCCTTCTGGATGTGACTATCCAACCAATTCCTCATCCACCAGACGGCCCATCTATTCAATCCAAAGGCTTTATGCATGGATCAGTCTGAGGGACTGGTGCCCCGTCCGAGATGGCTGGGCATTTCGGGCACCTCTTGGAACATGATGCAGACTCACGCAACGTGACTCCTTGTACCTGGTTTTCAAATTTGACTTCTCAGTATGTATTACTTACATTCATTGGAGGGTGGGTGAGTAAAGAACTATTTTATTTTTTATTTTACTTCATTAAAAGAAATTATTTAAGATGGAAGGAGACTTTTTGTGTGTGTGTGAAATGATTGCAGCTTTGGGTGTTTTCTCTTACAGGCCGCAAATGTTCATTTTAAATCTGATTCTTGACAAGTAGCGCTTTTTTTTTTTTCTTTTAATTCTCTAGCCTTGGGGTTCCTCCAGGGGAAAAATAAGGCCTTGTTAATATCAGCTGTTTGTTTCTTCTGGGGAAAGGAGGGAGGAGATGAAGGAAAAAAGAGTAAAATTGAAGTGCAATAAGTTTACTCTTTCCACACATAATAAAGAGATAGTCACACGCACACATCCTTAGAAACATATACTAATCACTGTAGATAATGGTCAGAAGTTTTACAGTACTGAAGACACTGAAATTTTGCCTCAGAGTCCTTTGCTTTGAGAGCTTTGCAGTGTATTAGCATTTGTGTGGGTGCTGGCAGTGCAGCCGCCGTGCCCTCTGGTCCCACAGGCTGCCTGACAGGGAGCGAGCAATACTTTTACTGCAGTTTATGCCAGAGGCGTATGGGCACGAGCTCCTTCTAAGAGCAGAATTTGCAGATACGTGCTGCTTTTATATGAGTGAATATCCTATTTCTGGATGTAATCCTCATGAAGTTACTATCGGTGGATCCCTCTTCCGTACCGGGCAGCGCTCGAGCCCGGATGCTGCAGAGAGACGGGCCGAGGGTGGGAGCCTGCTGGAGATGGCTGGGCACCACAGCAGCTTCTCTGCACTGCTTGGTCTGGAAAGATTCGGTCATTTCCACCCAAAGCAATGAAATGAAAAGCTCAGTCAGCCATTTCATCTCGAGATACCCCGCCCTCCAAAACAAATATTAAAAAGAAAATGTAGGTTTTGGCCCATGCGTATCCCGGTATTTTCCACTGATTAAGTTGATGCTCGTAGCTGGGATCTAGACAGGCCGTGTTTGGCAAAATATAAGTATCCTTTTTAATTTCAGTAGAGGAAGTTACAAGATTTATATAGTTCTTTTGATATTTTATTTAACCCAATAACTGTTTGGGAAGGAAAGGGTCTGTTTAGTTTACCTTTGTCCTACATTCAGTTTTAATATCTGATGTTTAAATGAAGGGGGGTTGATCTTTATTCTTAATGATTCATGCTGCCTCAAAGCACAGTGGTTTCTAGTTGTGTGCTGCCTTTCCCACTGGGGGATGCAAACAAAAGAACAATAATTTCAGACTCCTCCTTCAGTTTCCAAGAGAACCTTAGCTGCTCAGGGATAGCTTTGAATTTTAAAAGCATTTTTCTTCCAAATTATGTATTGATTGCACACAAAATAGCAGTGCTGTAATATGCAATTTAAAACAAATGCATGATGGTGCTCATTTGCTTTTAATGCTGCTTTTTCCAGCAGAAAAACAAAAAGTGGATTCTGTTCCCATAAACCAGTCTTGCAAAATCCTTACTAACATTTATTAGTCTAGACACAAAATATTCTCACCCGGCCTCAGCTTGATGATGGCGAGGGGGGAAAAAAAAGGCAAAGAAGAAAAAAAAAAAAAGCAAGCTAATATTGTACTTGGCTGTCAAAAAAGGGAAAGAAAAAAAAAAAAAAAGCTTGCCCCAGGCTAGTGAACCAGTAACATTTTGCTGGGGCTGCCTGCAACAACAGATGCATCTTATTCCCGTGGGGTTTCCAGGCCTGCCTTTTCTCTTATGCTAAACTTGGACACTCTCATAAACATTCTCTTTGAGTACCACACCCCAGTCGTATCCTGGGCTCTTTTAATTTGGTTGATTTAATAATGACACTAGAGATGTTCATCTTGCCTTTCCTTACCAATCTTTATGTTCCCTATCTTCCCCCCCAGATGTCATTTAACTAATGCATTAATTAAAAAACAATCCTAATATATGGGAACTGGAATAATGGATAGAAATCAAAATGGTTTAAAATAGGTGATTTAATCACAGTTTAAATCTGGATGTAGGGAACCTTGATTTAAATGCTTTCTTCTGATCTTGATGTGCATTTATAAGTAAGTTTCATAAATGGCAAGTGATTTTCATTGTTTGATAGCGTGGTAGTTTGCAGAGTTTTGTTTTTTAAAGGGATAAATTATATTGGTTGCGTGTTTTTTAACAGTCCCTTATCTCAACATACTCTCAGAATATTAATTTTTACTTTTTGTCATTTTCTTAGAAAATAGTGAATTATGCATATCTATTTTTCAGATAATGATTCGTTCCTGTTATTCCCAATTTATGTCAAACTGCATTTGATTGGAAATTAAAATTTAATTAAAAATTCCCCTAAACAGCACAACATGTCTGTATTATTAATTAAACTACTGTAAATATGTAAAATATTTAAGAATACATTTATTCAAGCATGACTGTGGTATTTTTTAACCCACCTGTTTGAGGCAAAATATGATACTTTTTTATACTTGCTATATTAAATTCATTGTTTTTGTGATGACATATCCATCTCTGTTAAGATTTTTAGCCCTGGCAGAGCTCATGTTTAAATCTGAATTGGAGATATTACATAGAAAACAACCTCTCCTGCTTTTTCAACTTTGAGGCAGGACACTTCTCTCATTAAGAAAATATTTTGTGTCTTCACTCGGTGCTGATGTCTACAAAGAAAATGTCTGTCTATAAGATTAGTCATTGACTGCCACTAATGCAATGTTTTTTCTTAAGACTTTCCAGCTTGGTTAACTAAGAAAACGTACTTTAAAAAAAAAATACAGTTACGTGAACTACAACTGTCCATTTTAATACTGATTCTCAGTGCTTTTATCCCATTAATAAAACCTTAGCTGTTTACAGTTAGTACTTCAGGCAGTCATCGGTGTTCTTAATGAGGATGACTGGTTTAATGTTGGTAGATTAGATAGGTGTTACTCATGTGAGGGAATGTGTTCAGTGTGTTCTTGAAACATTACTATAAATTAACAAAGTGTTTCTGACTAAAACTTTTTTTGATTTTCCTTTTGATTTTCCTACTGTAAGTAATAGAGGTTTTCAACATAACACTGATTCGTCTTTTTCTCTCACCCAACTCTGCTGTTTTGTGCTGTATCATTTTTTTTTGGCTGCTCTGTTCCTTCTTAAATTGTTTTAATCAATACCTATTTTTAAATAAAATTCTACTGCCCACTCTCATTTAAGTCAGTGAGAGTATGATTTTGTCCCTAGAATGTTTATGCAGCTTTAAACTACCTATGTATTTTAAAACAGAACTAATCTGATTTTGGGGCAGTGTTTAAATCTACTGCAAAAATAAAGAAAGCAGCTCCACAGCTATTCATTTTTAAGCAGAGTGTTTTAGTTAACTACATACTTTCGGCTTAAGTCCTATTGTGTTTGTTTTCTATCATTATGCTACTAGGTGAGAGACAAAAAGTGAAAGTGGTTAGTCTGTTTTCGGTAATTTTCTCTCTTCCTTCCCTGCCAGGGCTGAACTCCCAGGTTTGTGTTTCTCCTGCAAGAGTTGCTCACATGACAGGCAGCCCCAGCAGAGCAGGGCAAAAGGTGCAGCCTCTGGCTTGCCAGTGGCTCCCAAACTGGGTTTTTCTCCTCTTGAGCAGGGCTCTGAGCAGTCAGGAGAGTCATTGCCTGTCTGGTGGAAAGTCAGTTGTGGAGGTGAGGTTCACAGTCCAAGTTTGGGGCACCAGTGTGGATAACAAGGGGGCAGGGAACCAGTCTGGTGGAAGATTTGGTCAGTCTGGTGGAAGATTTGGTGATTGTTGCTGGGTTGCTTTGCTGCTGCATCAAAGCCCCTCATTTAGGTGAGCTGGGAGCAGCGTGGGACGGCATCAGGCTGTTTTGGGGCTCGTAGTCCAGCAGCGCTTCTGGAGCAGGACATGTTAAACACTGTGACTGCAAACCTGCTGCTCCTGTGCCATGGGCCAAGATACTTGTCCTGGTCTGCTGACTCCTTTAAGGTCCTTCATCACTCCATGGTAACTTGAGTAACATCTCTCTGACTTCCCTGAGCGACCATACTTCCAGATTCAGCTTTCTATTCCGCATGTTATACTTGGAAGGCTCAATAGTCCCCTGGCTTTTACCTTTTTTTGTCACTGGGCTGATTGGCCAATAAACAATGTTTATCCACTCTGTGAACACGTGATGGCAAGAGGGGGGAGAAGAGGGGAGATCATTCTTTGTCACACACAGAATAAGACATTATCTCCCACAGAAATCAGCAGGAGCATCTAAGGAGTACAGTACAGCACTCAGCAGGGGAGTGGAGCCGGGTCACTGTTGCAAATAAAAACGCTTTGCTTTTTGCAAAGGTTAACTCAGTACACAGTGGTATTTTACTAGATAGTTGGGACCTGCAGAGCCTGTTTATGCAGGCAGCTTGGGCTGCCCTCCTCCTTTTAGTTACAAGATGAAACATCCCAAAATCCTGCAGAGAAAAATTAGAGTAGAAGTGACTTCTGGAAATTATCTGATCCAGCCTCCTGCTCAAAGCGACGTTAACTGTGAAGATAGAGTTGTTCAAGGTCTTACCAAATTTTGCAAACTTCCAAAGATGGAATTCCTTAAAAGTTCCCAGCAGGTCTCTACAACCTCTCCTGACAAGTGGTTACAGCTCCTTGCCAGTGCTGAGATGCTGTTACTCTGCTATCACCTCACCATGCCCCTAAAGTGATGTTCACCTGTGGCAGACCAAGAGTATGTTGGCATTGCAGTGCAAGGCAGGTGAACCTGAGGTAGCTTGTCAGTCTCACCCTGGTCCTGGTGGTAATTTAGTGCTGCACTGGGAATATTGGCACTTAAAAGCAGTGACCAAGTACCCTGAATATGGAGAGGAAAACTTAAGTGTATATTTGTGCCACTGCCTGACCAGCATTGGTGGATCAGGTCTGAGGATAACATCCTGAAGAACTTCTGTAAGATCAGCTGTGCTTGCAAGCATGAACGCAAAATTTTTCTGCATCTCACCAGCAGGAAGGAGTCTGTCAGCAGAGACTAGGTGGATTCCTGTGGGTTTTTTTGTTCTTAATTGATGTGATTCAGCTTACAATGGTAAAGCTGTTATATGACACTGGAAGCATTCTGGAGCCACTAAAAAAAAAAAACCTTTAAAAATATCAGCTCTGAAGTAATATTTTTTACTTCCTAAGTGGAGAAGTGAATCATGTGGCAAAGAAAATAAAGTACTTTTCATGCACTCTGTGCTCCTTGACCTTCTCACAAAGTGGTATCAGACCCGAGAGGCTGGAGGAGGCTTTAAGGAGGGCATGGGGTGGGAAGCAGGTGGGTCAGGAGCATGTAGAAGAGGTTCTGAGGAGACACGTGTGAGCAAAAGCCCATGGTGACTTAAGTGATAGATGAGGCTCTGAAGAGTAGTTGCAGCCTTGATAATGTGCTTTAAAGGCCTCACCTTGACATGCACTAACCTAAGTCCATGCAATAGAACTGTTAATATTTTTTTTTTGTTTTTCAAGTGACACTCCAAGTTCTTGCTTTTTCCTCATTCATAAAACACTGGCTCATGCAAACACTGGATCTGTACGTTTATTTCAAGTATTTTGGGATCCTTTACAAGTTAAATTCTGGGTATGTATCCTTGGTATGCAAGTGTGTGTGTACTTGTGGAGCACGCAGCAGTGCGAATTAGTGTCACCTGGTGAGTTCACTTTAAGTCCTTGTTTTCAGGTTCTTACAATTGTTGAAATGAGAATTTCTCACACAGCGTTTCTATTTGGAGACTGCTTTTGTTCATTGACTATTGGGGGAACAGTCAGCTGGTTCAAGAGCAGAATTTACGGAGTGAGGAGGGAGGCCAGGAGGGGAAGAGAGGCAATCTCAGTGTAAAAGCTGTATTAGTTTTCTTCTTCTGAACAGCTCTGTGCCTCAGGGATTTGACATAGGAACTTGAAATTTGGCAAGGATCTAGCTCTGAGGTCTGAGAAGTGCATTCCGCTGCTTAAAAAAAAATAAAAAAGTAAAATAAAAAATTGGCAGAATTATGAGTCATAATGTGTCACCACCTTTTTGTATCCAAGGTAGAATTTGCAGGTTGTTTTGTTGCCTGCTCTTGATTGTGGCTTTATGCCCCTCATACACATTTGCAGGCCGCTTTAAACCACCTTTATTAAATGGGTTCTCTTCCTCTGTCTATCTAAGGTTTTGTGTTGGCATCAACATAGTCCTCAAGCTGCTGCTGCTTGTGCTCCTGCAAATGCCACTGGCCTCGCAGGAGGTGTAAAAGCACTGGGAGCTGGTAAGCCCTGAGACCCAGTCCCACTCGTTTAAGGGCAGAGAGCTCCCAAGTGTCTTAATTGCTGTTGCGAAGCTATTTTGCTACGGTGAGAAGCAAATATTAATGAAAGCAGATAGCAGCTGATTTGAAATCTGGTTTCCAATGTGACGAGGGCATGTACAGTTAGTTGCAATCAGTGGAGGAGGGGTAGGGGAGAGGGAGGACAATCTGTGCTGAGCTGTGTCACCTTTAAAAGCGCGGGGGTTCCTGTGTAGCAGGAGGGATGATTAGAGAATGAGTCGGGCTATCGAGCAGGGGAGACCATCTGTAGGGCTGCTGCTTTGCTCTATGAAGAGGCTGAAAGGTGTCTGGGGACACAAACTCTGGGAAGTGAAAGGAAGGTCTTGTACTTCCAGCACTAGACCAGGGCCTGGGAAAACGAAAGTCTCTAGAAATTTTTCATCTGGGAAAAGAAAAAAAAAAAAAGGCAGATTGAAGTCGAAAGGAACATTTTGTGAAATCATGTCTGTGCCAGATTGTTTCATTTTAGAGAAGGAAATCCCAGGAGAATAAAACCTTTTGTTTTGATGTTTTAAGGAGAAACTTTTTTAATAAACAATTTTTAAAATGAACCATTTTTTACTGTTCTATATTTTTAAAAGCCAATATGAAACATTTTGGGGGTTGAATTAAATATTTATTCAACCCAAAACACATTTTAAAATCTTTTTGTGTCAATAATTTATTTCTTCCTCCTTTCCTTTTTCTGTGTAACAGCACAGCGAGCAAAACAAAACAGAGCTGTAACTATGGAAAAAAGGATCCCTAACTCTGCTGCTGTTTTATTGGGTACGATCAGCATTTACAGAAGTCCGATACTCGCTTTCACGAATAATCACGCAGAGATGCCTGATGTTAAAAATACTGAGTGCTCACAATTTCAGTTGAACACTGAACACAGGCAAAAAAAGCCAACAAAAACAACTGCCTATATGAGGTTTAGCTGCCAAGGTGATCAGGTGATGTGGAAAATACGTGCTTATGTGACTGAGGAGCAGAGACACTCACCATCTGTGTTAAAGGTACTTCTTCATCAGTGCACCCATGATGGCTAAGTACTTGTTGTGTTTGATCAGTAGCTTCTATACAATCAGACAAAAACTAATTATGTCTTTGTGTGCCAAAAGCAGTGGCACAAGTTAATGTGCTCTCTCTAGAGGTACCTGGGGGATATTTTGTAATAGAGAAGCATAATCTAAGTTATTTAGGGGTTGCTTCTGGGCTGAAATTCTGAAGTTAACTTTGATGGAACCTACTTGTTGCCCATTAAAACCAGTGGGTAGGAGAAAGTCTAGTCACATGTCCTGTGGTAGGCTCCTTTCTCCAACTCTGCTGAGCTTCGAGTTGGCTTCCCAGCGCTCCAGTGTGGTCTGGCTTTGCCATACCCTCAAGTGGTGTGTGGGCAGCCCTATGGGACCCTTCAGAAGGTGCCTCCCTCATCACAAACTGTAATGCAGCAAGGACCCTAAGCGTGCCCTTGTCTTCATAGCGCACATAAGTCATGCTGAAATCAATTTGACAAGTTTTGCTCCTGTGTTGAATTCAAACGTTTTAAAACGGGAATCAGGTGTGAGTATTTTCATGGTTTAGATACTTGGCTTTATTTTGGAGTCTTAAGCAGCAGTGCCCTCTGAACTTTGCAGGTAGAGAACAACTGAAGAAAATGATGCTATAAAACAAAGTCCTTCACCCTTCTCGCTGAGAGGCAGCAGAGACCAAAGCAGATTAGCTTATACTGAGCTCTGTGCAGAATAGTTTTTGACACAGATACATCTATGCTGAATAAATGGTAATAGTTAGAAAGGAGCTAAACAAAGGATCGACAATTGAATTGCATATTGTCATGGATTAATCAGACCCTGTAAGAAGACAAAACATTTTCTGTGTTTTTACTTACATACATCTTTACCCAAATCTGCTGTAGAGACAACTTTAAATGTTGAGTGCCACCCTGGAGAATAAGTCTGTCTTAATATAATTATTAATGAATTGGGCTTACTAACTCTTCATGGTGTGTTTCTGAAGAGCAGTGTCCTGAGCAATTGCCTGCCCAGAGGTGAAATATAAGATCTTGGACCTTGAAAAAAGTGTCCCTGGACATACTGTTTTTTTTTTTAATATTCCTGGAAAAATGTCTGTTTCATGGGCTGGTTTTGCTAGGAATGTCAATTGCATGAAAGTGTGAGGGGAATTAACAGAAGGGGATTGCAGTGACGAATGTCTCGAGAGATTAAGACTGCAAGATCTAGAGTTTTTTCTCTGTATTTTTTTTATTGAAAAGTGCTGCTTTGACATAAAGCAAATACCTGAAATATTTCATTGCGAACCAAATTGTGCAATATAATTTCAGTATCAACAGCGAGGGATAAAAATATAGTCCAGATAAAAATAGAAAACCTGAAACAATTTAGTCATGTATTTGACTCTAAAGTATGTAAGGGACAAGCCAAAGCAATCTCTGAACCATTAGTGATGATCTTCAGGAATTTGTGGAGGGTGGGGGCAGGTCTCAACAGGTTTGAGACAGGCAAACATAGTAAGTACCTGGTCTTAAATGAGGGAGAGGCATGAGCACAGTAGGAGAACACATAGAGAATCACAGTTCTCTTAACAAGGTCTTCATTCCCAAGACAATACAGGAAGAATTTGCTAAAAATGAGTCTATGAGAACCTAGAGAATTAGAACAACACTCTTAAAAAGGTGGATTTGTCAAAACTAGACTTATGTCAAGCCAATCTGATTTTAATTTTTTGCTGGAGCAATTGCCCTACTGGAACAGGATGTTGCAAATCTTACTGAAGTCGAGACACATGACAGGGTCCCACATGGAATTCCTGTAAGCAATACAGGAGAGGTGGTTTAGAGGAACTGGAATACAAGAGTGATGCATAATTAGTTTGATAAACTACTTGAGTGTGAGTTCTCATAATCCCCTGATAAACTGGAAGAATGTGTCAGACAGGATGGAATGATCCCGTTAGCACCAAGGAGAAGGGAACAGAGGTTTCTGTAACATCTGTGGAGGAAAGAAAGCTGGAAAGGGTTGCAGGCATCTCACTTCGTTGAGATTTTAGTGAGTGCTGATCTTGCTCTTCATAGCCCTGAATTAAACAGGGTTTTGAAATCACAGCATCGTTTAAAAACAAGACATAAAATTCTTAAGTAGTCTAGTCAGAAGAGCGTAGTTGCAGCTTTTTTTCTTTTTTTCTGAGACCTGATTGCATCAAAGAAAGGTGTTGCTCCACTGGTAAACAATGGAGGGATAGGATAATCTGCCTGTGGACCATAAGCCAAGCTGAACGACAGCAAACAAGAGATGCCCTACAGGGATTTAGCTAAAGGGCTGCAGGTGATACAGTTGCACGTGGACCTGTAGGCTCACAGGCACTGAACGCTATTGGGCCAGTGAGGGAGCTGGAGAAAAATACTTATTGATTTGTTGGACAGTTTTCCCATTTTATTCGTTATCTCCACCCTTATCTCAAGCGTGCTTCAGCACTGCATGTCAGGTCAAACGGTGCTTTCACTTGCACTCTGTGCCATCCCAGAACAGGACCCTCAGCAAGCCCTTAAGCTCACTCTGGCTGCCCTTCATATAGATTCTATGTGGCGCGCTAGCGGTGATGCACCGCAGAGTACCACACTCACTTCTCAAACTGCAGATGCAGTCAGAAAAACTAGCTGTTTCAAAAGCAGCATTTGAAAATGGGCATTTCTGGCATTTCTGAAATTTTACTCAAGATGGCAGAAAGATTAGGTAATACCACCCAGCTCTTCCCCAAGAGCATTGCTCAACATGGAGTCTTGGCAGTTGTCTGTCTTTTGTGAGGAGCCCTCTAGCCCCATGGAGAAGCAGTACCGTTAATAATGCTCTACCTCTCGTCCCTCAGGGCACCGAGACAAATGGATCCACTTAGCTTTGCTTCATGGTTCTCTCACTGCAAAGATAAATGAGATGGCCTGCAATAGGTACTTCATATATACATTAAAATAAATATCTTTTACACTTCTGTGCAGTTTTACAAACTGCCAGCGTTAACTTGTGAACGAAGGGTATCTTTCAACCTCAGTACTATTAAATTATTGTCATCCTGGGACAATGATTACCCAAGATTTATTGAGCATTGTCAGTGTCCTTAGTACCATGTAATCATATCCCTGGCATAAAAAGCCTATCATGTCAGGCTTTGCTCTTTGGATGTAGGCACAGAAGTAGTGCTGAGGGTGACTGTTAAAAACATTTGAGGAGGATTTTTATGAAAAAGCAAAGTGAGGCACACAGTTTCAGAAACAGAGCTTAGGGAGCAGCACTGCGTGGCAGCTATGGATGAATACTTATGTCTTTTGCCTAAAGAAAAAATGTGAAGCTAAGAATTATTTATCTTCCTTCTTGCCCACAGCCTCTGCCCTCCCATAATCAAAAAAGAATCATCTTATTAGACAGTGAAAAATAATATTTCTTGTAGCTGCCTTTCTTCCTTTTATGCTATTCTTTTAAGACTTTGTCATGAACAAAGCAGGAAGCCTATTTTTAACCTGTTACATGCTGTTCACTTTCTAAACCTTTTGAAACAGCTACTGAGTATTCTCAAACAGCTATTTTGAATTTGAGTATGCCCCCACTTTGGGAAGTAGATGATGTTCCACTGCCTAAAAATTTGTGTACCTGTGGAATTTGTGGTATGAGAAATCAGTGTCTGATTTTATTTCAGGAAGAAAACTATTACAGAGTCTATAATCCTCTGCAGAAGTTTGTGTGTCATTTCCAACCAATTAGTTGTGGTCCCTGTGGGATAAAATTCACTCCAGTCTATGTTATTTACAATTATATTTATTCTCTGAATTTGGGTAGGCCTCAACTTTATTTGATGCTGCTTTAGTAAGGAATTGTAAACAGAGAATATATAATTTTGTTTGGCTTCTGCTTGCTATATCAGTCTTTAATGTTTTTTCTCTCTGGTACAGTTCACACAATCAATCATGTCCCTGTTAATGCATAGAGGCATGACAACAGATTTTAGTTAATTGCCATGTGCTAGCAATCAAGTTTTATTGGATTAGGATTGGTCTTCAGTTGGAGAATGACATTTGGGGAAGCTAGGAAGAAAGGATAGCCATCTTTTGTCTGTCAAAATGCCTTAAAAAGGCATTGTTTTGCCTGATTTCAGACTTGGGAGAGAGGCTCTGCACATGCTCATACTCACATACGTAATAAAATAGGAAAAAACACTAAACCTGCCTTTTCTGGGACCCTTCACAACCTCTGATAAGAAAGACATGACAGAGTCGGTAGTGGAGGTGTCCTGCTGGGGTTGACTTTGTAAGAGGAAGGGCAGTCGGGAGAAGTTGTTGTAGCATAAGGAAAGGAGTCCAAGGGCAAGGCTGCAAAAATTATGTAGGACAACTGACTGCAGCGTTGTGCCAAGAAAAAGGCTTCTGAAGAAAGGGAAACAGTCAAAAAGTTACCTGTTTTACACCGTCTTATGTTTCATGCCTTTCACTGCACTGGCATGAACTAAAACAAATCTCAGCCTGTACTAAATGGATTGGATTTTGCCTTTCTTAACTTAGCTTTGAGTATCTCTTTTCAGAATGGGTCTGCTGGTTTTAGGGCATAAACAGTGGCAGATTGAACCCCAAGGGACTGAATTGCCTTAAGCCAAGATACATAGCAGAATAGAATCATATGGGGTTGGAAGGGACCTCTGGAGATCATCTAGTCCAACCCCCCCTCCAGAGCAGGTCTACCCAGAGCAGGTTGCACAGAAACGTGTCCAGGCAGGTTTTGAATGTCTCCAGAGAAGGAGACTCCACCACCTCTCTGAGCAGCCTGTTCCAGGAATAGAAATTATTCCTTAAATTCAACTAATGTCACTGTTTCTTTTTTTGCTACAGGTGGTGGATGTGGACTTTAAAACAGCGTGTCTCAACATTTCATCCTCAACTATCTATTTTTAATCTGATTGCACTACAAAAGAAAAGCTGCTAATGGGATAAATGTTGAGAATTTACAACAAGAACTGACTTGAAGTACCGAAAGCCATTATTATTAATCAAGAAGAGCTCAAAGCTACATCTGACTCTGACCAGTCACTAATCATTTTTGTGTAACAGGCATGGCAAGTAAACGAAAATCAACAACCCCGTGCATGGTCTTAGCCAATGAGCAGGATCCAGATCTAGAAATGGTATCAGACTTGGAGGAAGGGCCACCTGTACTGGCGCCAGCAGATAACCCTACAGCAGAGAGCGTAACAAGTGAGGAGGATGCTCATGAGTACGTGGATTCAGACAATCAGAAAAATACAAATAAAGTAGAAGGTGGTTACGAGTGTAAATACTGTACTTTTCAAACTCCAGATCTCAATATGTTTACTTTTCATGTGGATTCAGAACATCCCAACGTAGTATTAAATTCATCCTACGTTTGCGTAGAATGCAATTTCCTTACCAAAAGATACGATGCTCTCTCAGAACATAATTTGAAGTACCACCCTGGAGAGGAGAATTTTAAATTGACCATGGTGAAACGTAATAATCAGACAATCTTTGAACAAACAGTAAACGATCTCACTTTTGATGGGAGTTTTGTTAGAGAAGAAAACGCTGAACAGGCCGACTCTTCTGAAGCTCCCTCATCGGGGATCTCAATTAGCAAAACGCCTATTATGAAAATGATGAAAAACAAACCCGAGACCAAGCGTATTGCCGTTTTCCACAATGTAGTTGATGACATTCCTGGTGAAGAAAAGGGAACTGAAAATGAGCCAAACTCTGAAGAAGTAGTAGTAGAAAACCCGCCACCGGCAGTTCCTGAGGCAAAAGCGAGCCATCCAGTCCCTTGCAGCGCCGCAGACGTGGCCAGTGCGGTGGTGACTCCAGCCCCAGTGCTTCAGCCTGGGGTGGCACAGGTTATAACTGCTGTCACAGCTCCACAGAACTCAAACCTGATTCCGAAAGTCCTAATACCTGTAAATAGCATTCCAGCCTATAATACTGCTTTGGATAACAATCCTCTTTTGCTTAACACCTACAACAAATTCCCGTATCCAACCATGTCAGAAATCACTGTTCTTTCCACTCAAGCCAAGTACACAGAGGAACAGATTAAAATATGGTTTTCTGCCCAGCGTCTGAAACATGGTGTGAGCTGGACGCCGGAGGAAGTGGAGGAAGCAAGGAGGAAACAATTTAATGGCACAGTGCATACTGTGCCACAGACAATTACCGTTATTCCAGCACACATTTCCGCCGCTAGCAATGGTTTACCTTCAATTTTACAGACATGCCAAATAGTTGGTCAGCCAGGACTTGTTCTCACCCAAGTTGCAGGTGCAAATACGTTACCAGTAACAGCCCCGATAGCTTTGACTGTAGCAGGAGTCCCAAACCAAACACAGTTACAGAGGAATCAGATTCACACCGCTCAGCCTGTGGCAGAAACCAAACAAGTAGCTGCAGTTCCAGCCCCTCAGCCCGTGAAAAACGAGTCCGCCCTGATGAATCCTGACTCCTTTGGCATCCGAGCAAAAAAAACAAAGGAACAACTGGCAGAACTGAAAGTCAGCTACCTTAAAAACCAGTTTCCTCAAGATTCGGAAATTGTTAGACTTATGAAAATAACGGGCCTGACTAAAGGAGAGATCAAAAAGTGGTTCAGCGATACACGCTACAATCAGAGAAACTCAAAGAATAATCATGGGATTCATCTCAACAGCGATTCATGTGCCACCATTGTTATTGATTCAAGCGATGAAATGAATGAGTCCCCAACGGGAGTCACTCCACAGAGCAAGTCATCGTGGAGCACTTTTCCTGATTTCACCCCACAGAAATTCAAAGAGAAGACTGCTGAACAGCTGCAAGTCCTCCAGGCAAGTTTTCTTAATAACCCTGTCCTTACCGATGAAGAGATGAATAGGTTAAGAGCCCAAACCAAACTGACCAGGAGAGAGATTGATGCCTGGTTTACAGAAAGAAGGAAATCAAATGTCCTGAAGGAAGAGGGAGCTGACTTGAATGAGAGCAATGCTGGCAGCTCAAAAGAAGAGGCTGGAGAAACATCTGTGGGAGATGGAGCAGCAGGAGCAAAATCAGCATGTTCCACTTCAAGCAAAATAGGCAAAAAATCACCAGAGCAGTTGCACATGCTTAAAAGTTCCTTTGTCCGCACCCAGTGGCCATCTCCACAAGAATACAACAAGCTGGCAGAAGAAACTGGGCTCCCAAGGTCAGAAATTGTGAGCTGGTTTGGAGATACTCGTTATGCCTGGAAAAATGGTGGATTGAAATGGTATTATTATTACCAGAGCGCCAGTGCAAACAGCCTGAACGGCCAGGGCTTTGCAAGGAAGAGAGGGAGAGGAAGACCAAAAGGGAGGGGGAGAGGGAGGCCTCGGGGGAGGCCTCGGGGAAGCAAGAGATTAAATTGCTGGGACAGAGGTGTGTCTGTCATAAAATTCAAAACTGGAACAGCAATCCTGAAGGACTACTATATGAAGCACAAATTCCTTAATGAGCAAGACCTCGATGAACTGGTAGCCAAATCTCACATGGGATATGAGCAGGTCAGAGAGTGGTTTGCAGAAAGGCAAAGAAGATTAGAACTTGGAATAGAGCTGTTTGATGAGAACGAGGAGGAAGACGAAATGCTGGAAGATCAGGAAGATGAGGAAGAAACGGATGATAGTGATACTTGGGAACCCCCCCGACATGTTAAGCGTAAACTTTCAAAATCAGATTGACGTGCAATTTGGGATTTGGGGGCCAAAAACCTATAAATTATGTTTGATGTTATGGTGAAGAGCCAACTGATTTTTCATGGCCTTCGGTTTAGCGAACACCTGCTTGGCATCTTTCTTCCACCTAAAAGAACATGGGCAAGATGCTACCTGTGCAGGCAACAACTTTTCGCTTCCTTGCTACAAGAGATGGACATCCTCAGGCCTAGCCTAGGACATGGGGTTATAAATCACATCCAGTTCAGCTCCTCCTCTTCCACGTTACCGATGGGAAGGTTGATGTTCATCATTCATGTTGACTGCTTCTTAATATTTAATTGCCTTATGTTGTTTAATTCCAAAAAAACACAGAGACACATTTTTTCGTTGATGTAAGGGAACATCGCCTGCTCATGAAGGAGGAAAACACAAAAACCTAAGATGCCATTTTGCAAACATCGCTTCACCTGAAAGGTTTCAAGGCCTGGGTTTATTTCTTAAGGAAGGAGTTCAAAACAAAAGAGAAGGGGGAAACTGTGACAAAGGAATCAATGAACCTAGGGGTGAGGATTGCTTGGTTTAAGAAAATGAGGTGATATTGGCACCTTTTGCATATCTTCAGAGTGTTTTGGGTTTACAGAACTTGTGCTGAAATGTTCCTTGTGGATAATTATGAGCTAACTGAATGAGTCTAATGCTAGAAGATGCTTTTCGTTACATTTAATCAGTGTATCCTACGTCAGTTTAATTTAAATGCCTGACAGACTTGATGCAGTTGATAGTAACATCTGTTTTTAGCTTGTGCATTCTTTCCTTTGTTGGAAATGGTAAGAAAAGTATGTATATTTCTAGCTTAAAAGAATGATTTCTTGAAATCTTACACTGAATTTTAAGGTAAATGTGAGGTGGAAACTGCCTAAAAGTTGTTCAGAGTTGCTTAGGGGTTTGTAAGGAATACACAGATAGGAGAGACGAAAAGCATCTTTGGGTGCTAGTAAGAAAGGTTTTTAACTAAGTTGTGGCAATGACATGATGGTTAATTCTCAAACAAAATGAAGTTATATGGCTTTTAGATGCTTAGGAATGATAAACATACTAGTGTTAGTTTTGTTTTTCAGCGATAGCCCAGTGGAATGATTCACGTGCAAGTTGAGCTTAAATTCATCCTAATGGATTGAGCTCAGCTCCGTGCTGATTGTCCGTAGGGCTGCGGGGGGAAGGTACTTACCTTTAGAGGTGGTTTGTTGGATCTACCTGAACTGAACTCCGGAAATAGTTTCATCTGATTTGAGGCATCTACATCTTGAGTAAGTGTCTTTAAAACAGAAAAGCCAACAAAAAAGCGATGTAAGGCATTGAAATCATAGTAGATTTAAAAACAGTGGGCCAAATTCACAGAAGTTAGTTGAGGCAGATGTCTGACGTGCCAGAGAACTGGTACTTTGAGGATGAGTAGTTCTTGCTACTGTCGGTCTGCGTTTTTTAGGGATAAGTTACTTTAGATATCAAAAGACAAATTGGTGTTGCAGGTGTCAGCGTTGTCTGCTTTTACATTGGCACTCACAGAAAGGCTACTAGCAGTCTCCTTCTGCACATCTGTCAGTATCATCTCTGTAGACTTCTCCATCTGATGACCAAGGAAAGACATATTAGTGTAGAGAAAATGCATCCTAATTTTTCCACATTTCCAAGAACCTAATCTGGAATTACTCTTTCTTCCTCACTGTCAAAAGGCCAAGAAAGTCCTTTTAGTCATGATTTTCTAAAGCAGAGGCATCCGTTCCTCTGTTAGGTCTGTTTTTCATACCCGATTGTGGGTGAAACCCAGGTCAAAGCAAGAAAGGGAATAATGTCTGAAAAAAAATAATACTGATAACTTCACCTTCCTCTCTGGGCACTTGTAGTTGCCCTTCTGCTCCCAGGTTGAACAGGCTGCCTGAGTTGCAGGAGAATGTTTTGCATGAAAGCCATTTACCAGGGTGAGCTCTTCTGACTGTTTGAGATATGCTGGAAGGAAAAAGGCAATGGCTTTTGATATGCGGCACAAATTTGATGATGAAACTGTTTCCTGGCTTCCAAGATTCAAATTGGTGAGGCAGAGAGTGGCCAGTGGTGCTGGAGAGGACTAGCCAAGAATCCCTCAGTTTAACTCTGGGGTAGGGGAGAAGCAAAACTGTGTTGTCAGGCATATTTTACTGGAGTGCTTATGAATCTGGACATGAGGTGGTGTAAGAGGGATTCAGGATCTGGCCTTTTCAGCATTGACTGTGAGGTTGGGAGGGAATCTTGTTTGGCTGATGATGGTATGGATGAAGCTGTTGTAGATGCCAGCAGATAAAAGAAAGACTTGTGTTAGCTTCAAGTTCCGCTGGGAACACAGGGTCAAAAATCAGTGCTTGCTGAGTGGGAAAGGACAAATCTAGTAGGGAAAGAGATGCTATTTTTAAGTTTCCAAAAATATGAAAGCAAATCCTTAAAATCCCTGTGAATATGCCTCAAACAAGCAAAATCTGGAGTTGCCTTAATCCTTAAAGTTGACCCAGAATTAATTTTCCTTAAAAAAATAAAAAATAAAAAAAACAATCAACCAAGCAACCTGTCCTAATAAACATCTCCATTTTTTGTTAGCAGGGACTGCATTTACATTAGCATTAAATCTGATCTCCCTTAATAGATGAGAAGAAAGAAAGAGCCAAGTTAATGATATGATTAAACTGGGAAATTTTCCATTTTGGCAGTGTTCTCTTAAATAACACTCAGCTACAATGGTAGGCCTTAGCACATCTGGTCTGAAAAACACAGGAAAAGGAAATACATTGTTTATCAGACTAAATATAGTTGGAATGGACGTCTTCTTTCAGTAAAATAAAGATGGTGTCTAATGTATACTGGGCCAGATTTTTCAGTTACTGTAAATATTACAGTTCTGTGTATTCCACTGGCTATAATAGTGTTTACAGCCCATTGAGGAACATCATCTCTTTGCAGAATATGAAATTTAAATAAAACCATGTGCTGTGGGTCGGCTAATGAGAGATACAGAGTACCCACGTATCCTTCGGGGCAGATGCATGTTGTGAGCCTTTCAGTTGTGCCAAGGATAAGAAAAATCTGGGTGAGTGGGTTCAGCCTGAAGACAGCAGTTATAGGCATTCATTATTGCTCATAAGCTCTCTGTTCTTTCTGTCTGAACAAACACAATCCATTAATTACCAGTTTATTTTATGTCTACAGTATGTGTATATTTGCACTGCATACTGGGAAGAGAGAGAAACTCCTTCCAGAGGCCCCCTGCATCAGGACTGGCAGGAAAAGCATCGCAGAGGGTTGTCAGCATGATGGTCTGTTTTACCTGTGAATTGTGGTCGTGGCTGGTGGGAACTGGTAACAGTGCTGTATTAGCCCAGATTCATCTCAGCCAGCCTTAGCCTGCCATGCTCCTTGCCTAGGTGCCCAAGGCTCACACACTTCATAGTCAGCTGAGAGAAACAGAAGTCACCTGGTGGGTGAAGAGGATATGGCACCTTCTCATTCTCTACCAGTTGCATACAGGCATATGTATGCAGCAGTTGCACACTTTCTGAGCTGAAGCACATCAGCAGATGCCTTGATTTGTGATGAATCTGAGCATTGTTGTGCTGGCCAGCAGTGCTGCCCTGCAACTTGGCTCCCTCTTGTAGCTCACACACACCTGCAAGGTGTTTTGGAAGCCACTTGGACTGAGTTACATTGACCATGGGGAGGGAAGAGGTGAGAAAGTACAGGTGCCCTGGGGTGAGTGACCATGTAGGGTTTTGTTGATGTCCTTGCTCAGTGAAGAGCTGTGTGGAGATGAGCCTGTGGTCTGTTTTCTGTGTTTCTGCAGAGCTTCCCCTCTTAGGTTTGAGCTAGTTATGAGCCAGGCTTCAGTGGCTGTCATTGGTGGTGAGATGAAGAAACTCTGATCTTGCTCAGATCTTACCTCCAGGTAGCTGCTTGGGAGCACTGTTTCAGAACTCAGCTGTGAGCACCAGTTCCTTTAGGGCTAAGGTAGAGCTTTCCTCTTCATCTGCTGTTTCTGTCAGGAGTACTTGATGTGATGATGCAAGTTACTGCTGCGTCTGGAATTCAGCTAAAGAGAGAATAAAGATAATCCTGTTCCAGAATGGAGAGGGAGAAGGGCCATAAGAAAGCAAGCAGTGTCACAGCCAGGTGAGGCATCCACCTGTCATGCCACTTCGTAGCGTGTTTTGCTCTTGCTTCTGAGTATGATGAAAGAGCACAGTTCCATCTTAAACAGAGCTGCCTTCCCAGCATCAACCTCTCAGTGACCTCAAGGGTAGTGTTTCTTGTAAAAAGAACGTCAGACCTATTCCTCCCTGGAGGTTTGAATGAATTAAGGGAGTGCTGGCTTGCAAGAATTGGAAAGAAGGGAAAATGCAGGAGTTGAAGGCTCTTGACTTTTGCTTGCCTTGCAGAATTCAGGTTCCTAAAAGCTGATAAGCAAAACAAGTTTTCCTCTTGCTATTCTGACAGAACAAGCAAAGTATTGCAATTACTCACTTTTAGCACATAGAAATCTCCACTTTGTTTTGAAAGCAAAGGAGAGGAAGGATACCTAGTACCTCATGATTAGAATTTACTGGATTATCTCTAATACACTATAGTAAATGAGGCCATTTCCTTTTTTAAACTTGTCCAGTATCATTTTGGAAACTGTTTTTTCATGACATTACATGCAATATGCTGTCTGGCTGTATCTTTGATTATTGGGAAGGAAAGTTTTGCAATGCCCATACATGACATGAAATAATTTTTCTAATGCATGATATGCTGACTCTGGGCAAAAGCCTATTCTCTTCCTGCTCACCAGGGAACTCTTGAGACAAGTAAATGCACTCCCTTCTCCTCCACAGAGCAGAGAAAGCATTTCTGGAACCATACGAAGTGATTGATGCCCTTCTGCAGTCCCCGTAGGCCAGAAAGCCCAAAGATGTAGACATTCTCTTCCTCCTTCTCCCTTTTCCTCTGAAATGAGAGAACAGCAGTAACTCTGACAGCTTGTCTCTGGCTGCTGAGTAACCAAGCTGTAGTTTAAGGTGGGGAGTGTTTTCCCTTTTGCACTTAACGGAGTACTGTGTATTCAGGCTGGATATCAGTATTTGCTTCTGTAAATATGACAGTATCCATTTGCGTCCTCCACCCGAGTCCCGTATCTGTCTATATTCATATCTCCCAAGGAGAGAAGATAATCTTTAAGCTTCTATAATATTAAATATCCTTGCCCTAACCTGAATGCAGAAAAATAGAGTGCAATGAAATATAGTTACTTTCTTTGATTTAATTTATTTTTCTTGGAAAATAATTTTGCCTACATTCAGTAGTAATGAGCAGATAGTATTGAAGATCAGAGAACAGTAAAACTGTTGAGAGTTGTTCATAATGCCTGGGATGATCGTGTAAATGTAGAGAAGGGAAGGGCTAGGAGAGTGCTTGGTTCCCTGCACTGAGCACTGCCAGGTTACACCTCTATCCTCCATCCTAGGATAAGTAGATTTATCAAGTAGCGTGACACAAACTACGGGGTCATGTCACTGGAGGCTCGGTGATGTATTAAAATCCTATAGGAAAAGATTTTAACACGTAAGTTGTAACAGAAAGTGAAAAATCCCCTCAATAGCTACTTAGACACACTCAATAGCTCAAATTTCGGTATCATTTTCACACTTTTTAAAAGGGAGATTTTGAATCACAGGTGGGTTACAGACAGTGTTTTCAAGTTTAATGGTCCGAGATTTTGGGGGTTTTTCTCCTTCTGCGGTGAAGAGCATCTGCACTTTCTCAGTGAATAGTCATTGCAAAAACGACTTACACAGCATTGTCACGTGTGGAGTGGCAACTGAGGATCCTGTAGCACTTTTGAGGAATTAAGCTGAGTTTTATCTGATGGCATGTCAATGTCTGCATTTGAGCAGGACCCCATAGCTGGCCCGTGCACCTCACCAGTGCAATCCAGCTCGTCCTGAATGCCTGAAGCTGGTGAGACAATCTGCTCCCTGAACTCCAGGGACTGTAAAGCCACTGTAGACGTGGCTTTGCGGGCAGACACTGTCACCTCAGACATCTGAAACTGGGTGAGGTGGGTCTTGGCCCAGGAGCCCGCCGCCTGGGATGCAGCACTCATCCTTGCGTTGTGGTTAGCGATGGTACTTACCTCTGCTTCCTGCTTCATGCTTGTTGGGAAGTGTGAGGCTTTTTCATTCTTTTTTGCTTTTCTTTTTTTTCCTTTTTTTTCTAGAGCAGGTAGCACTACAGTGGTGGATAAAGTAACTCATCCTTGGTTATAATACTGTGGCATAAAAATTATTTGGGGTTTCTCAAGTATTTTAGAGATAAGGTTACTATATGAACATTGGACCGTGCAGGATTGAGAATGTGTTAAGACACATAATATTTGTGTCCCACTTGATGAAAGTATTTCCTTATGCTTATTCAAACTAGATACCTATCATGAAACTTTCCCTAAAGAATCTGCTAGAGCGATGGAAGATGCAAGTCTTCATCGGTGATACGAAACTGTCAACCACGAGAGCTCCATTAATATTTGGAAACGTTCCCCCCCGCCTCCAGTTCCAGCTTACAAACCTGGTTGGCTCTCGGCGTGTATGCTCACAGTCTGTTCAGAAATGCACTAAAATGAGTTGCCCTACCTGGGAAGGCTTTATATTGTACAGAAAACGTGGCACTAGGTACCGCTCTTCGTGTGCACAGGAGAGTTAACAAGGTGTCGACCTCGTTTACAGAAATGATGGCGCTTTGCAATTTTCTATAATATATTGCAATATATATTTAAATGTCCTGTTTGACATGTGAAATGAAATTAAGTTAATGCATTGTTATGTATTTGAAGTATGAGGAAGACGATTCACTAACGACCAGCAAGGTTTTTAGAGGGTGTCCAGTATGTAGCTGTCAGTGTGATCCGTCTGGTGTATGTGATGTTAAAGGAAGCAACAAAACTGTCGCTGTTTAGAATGAAGAGTTTCTTTTGAATGATGCAATAGCTTACAGTGTCTTTCCTTTGTAGCTGCCCAGTGTGGTGAAGGGGAAGCAATTCTTGAAAAAGTTCAAGATAACTGGTTAACTGTGAATGGGCCTAATCTTTTCGTGAAACCAAGAAAATTTTTGGACACACACAGGACTTGAATACTCAAAAGGATTGGAACTTAGTGTTGTGCCAAAGTTAAACTACTGCAGTTGGCAGAAGTTCTGCACTGTAAATAGAAGACTGATTAAAAGACAGCTTGTACAAAAAAAAAAAAAAATCAAATTTTAATACAGTACGTTTTTATTCTGATACATGATGGAAACATTCTGTTTTAGACCTTTTTTGAAGAGGCTTCAGTGACCACTAGATTTTGTCCTCTTATATTTTGTTTGGCCTAATACTATATGTTCTAGTAAGATGGGCTTTACTGCCTGTGTTCTTTGATATGTGATTAAGCTTATAGCTTTGAGTGACCAAACATTTTACAGAGTAAAAGTTCTTAGAAACAGTATAACGTAACTGATATTTCTGTGTCTTATTTATCAGGCTCTGCACAAACTTGGAAAGTTGTGCTGGACTTGTACAACTCATATATGGGAACGCAGCATACTTCTGGATATCACAAGCCTTTGTGGCAGTACGGATCTTGTCTTTGGATTTATTTTTGTTATTTTTTTGAGGCAAAGAGACAAATGGATGCTGCTGTAAAATATTTGTAATATTGCCATTATTGCTTTCTGTAGCAATTACTGCTTTTGCTTCAACAGATAAAGAAAATAAATCAGAGATAGAAAAATCCTAAAAGACGCCTGTAGAAGAAAGGATCATGTGAGAACTTCTGAAAATAAACTTTGTACCAAAAATTTGAAAACAGAAATAACGGAATAAATGTCTTCTTACTGAGTGCGTGTGGTTTTAAGAGGTGGTGTGGAAACCAAGAACCATGTCTGTATGAAAATGTCACAAACCAGATTTTCTCAACCCTTTTTTTTTTTCCTGTTACACGAAACTGAATTTCTCCAGTTCCTCAGAGGCGTTGTGAGCACTGGCTTGGCTGAACAGCCAGCGTGAGGTCAGCTGCACGTGCGTGTCAGTCCGGCTGCTTGTCCTGCTGTGTCAGCAGCCCGGGGACTTTCACCTGATTTTTCTCATTACGGCTCTTTATTATCGCATTTAAAATATGTGGGGTGGGAAAACTAGGGGCAAGTAGGAGCCACCTCCTGCTGAGGCCCCTGCCATTTGGACATCACCCTTTGTGGCTGTTGTTAACATGTGCCTATTCCTCCCAGAAGGGTCTGATTCTGTTGAGCTCTGCCTCTCCCCAGCGAGCCCCTCTTGTCCTGCCTCAGTGGCACTCCTCACACCCGGCCTCCTCAGCTCCTGCACTACAACCGGAGCGGCTTGAGACCCAGTCCCCCCTGCAGGGCCCAGCATCCTGCCCGCAGGCCTGGCCCTGCCTGAGAATAAGATGTTTGAGGCGATAGAATCGTTCCTGTGCTGCAGTCCGGAAGAATTCCATCCCTTAGCTGGAGTAGTGACCCGCGGGCACTGGAGAGGAGCGCTGGTACTCACCACGGCTTGGTGTTTGGCCAAATAGTTTTACTCGGTTCGGTGAGAAAAAAGGGGGAGGCGGAAAAGAAAGAATGCTTATTCAAGAATCTGTCAGCTAATGAGGGAGTTATGAAAAGCCCTGGATTATGCACACAGTCACCTTTTTTTTAAACAGTTACCTTTTTTGTTTACAGCGTTATCAGCGATTCCAAAATGCTGCGATTCAGTCTATATTTTCACAAGAGACCAGCTGGCCCTGTGGGTTGTTTCCCCTTTCCCAGCCTCCTCTTCCCAGCCCCTTCCATCTTCCATTTGTTTTCATAACAATACTGTCAACTACTATTTTTAAGAATTTAAAATACCAAGCCACTTCGTGCACTGCATTTTTTTTTTTTTAATGCCCTCTAGAATGATGTTAAATTGCTCCCCGTGGGCTTGGCATTCCTTTGAAACACTCCTGGTGGTGGGCTTTGGTCTTTCGGGTGAATGTTTCTAATATTTTTTGTTGTTAAATGTCTTGTTGCACTTCTAATACTGTAAAATGAAACGTTTGAATATATGTTTCTACTGCAATAATGTTGAAGTATTAGCATTGTGACTAATTCCTCTCCCGTGTGTTTCTTTACAGGCTCAGTGCTGAGCTGACGTTCATTACCTTAGGATACTTATTTGGTAGAAGAAAGAATGGATGGAAAAAGGGAATGAAACTGTGCATCGCACCTAGTTGATTTGTGTCTTTGGGTGAAAATAAAGGTCAGTGTTGGCAGTAATTCTCCTCCTCGTGATTTTCAGTTTTCCTAAATGAAAGCCAAATAGGAATACATACTTGCAGTGACTCCTGTCTGAAGGGACTAACGTGGAAGAGGGCCCACAAAACAGCCTCTAATAATGATGTGTTCTGAAACGAAGGAGATGGTAAAATAATATTGCAGTTATAATTGTTCTCAGTCCTGCAGCTTCATTCCGGGCAGGTGGGCAGAGCCTCCAGGTGAAGCTCAGCTGCAAGGATTTCTGTCCAGGCTTCACACCCGACACCCACAGATGCAGAGATGGAGGCCCATGGAAGCCCAGCGATGGAAGTGGCTTGTGGCTTGTCATTTTTCTTAGCGACACCGCCCAAGTTAAAAACTGCATCGCTGATGTACATTTTATGGTGTTATTTGCTCTAAATCCATCTCACTTGCAATGATTTGGGGAAGGGAGCAGTTGTGGGCAAAGTCCGTTCTTGATTTCTGCGTTGTGTTTGCATTTGTCCGTTGAGCAGGGCTTTCCCTCTGCTTCGCCTCATGCTTTCTGCGGCTGCTGATGCTTGAACGAGGCAAATACGAAGCCACAGAAGCTAAATTTAATAGTAGTTTCCACTGTTCCCTTCCAGCAGTGCAAAAGCCAGGCACTGGACAACCAACAGTTGGGTCGTTTCCCTTGTGGAGGCAGCCTCCCCTGCCAGCCTCCGTGCAGAAAAGAAGAGCAGGACTGGGAAAGCCCCACCAGTTGTGAAGGTCACTCAAGGGCAGTCCTGAAGCCCTGGGTGTATTTCTTCAATGTAGCCTATTTAGTTTTTTTCTAATTCTTTAGGCTTGTTTCTCTTCGCTCCTGCAAGGCAGCGATATCATAGGAAGCCAGCTCACTTCAGTGGATGTTATTGCAGTAGAGGTCTGCAGCAGCCAAGGCTGCTTAAATGGTGTCCTGGAGGAGTTGCCACTGGAGTCACTTAGTTCTGCCCAGGCCTGAAAACAGCAGCAGTGAAGTTTTAACCCAGAGAGTTAACGAATCTGCTGTGGTCTCCACGGCCTGCTTTCATCACGAGTAGCAATTAAGCAGCAAGCCTAACTGTGGCCAGAGGAAGTTAATGAGTTTTGAGACAAACTGATAAAACTGAAAAAAAGGGCACAGGAGGAGGTGTACAAACTTCGCCATGCCTGACAGCCAGTCTCTTGGGTTTTTTTTTTTCCCAGTTAGAGCAGAGATCCCACCCTTGAGGGTGACTTCTGCCTCACACTTGTACCTACAGAGCATCAAGCTACAGCTCAGTGCTCGCGCTACACGGCCGAGTGAAGCAGCTCAAACACGGGATTCACATCCTTACTGGGAATGTGGAGACTCACACAGGAAGGTCACTGGTGTAGGATTCTCCCTGGTGCCTGATCCAAACGTTTCTTTCCAGAAACGTTTTTTTTCCTCTTTTCAACAGCATTCTGGTCAAACTCAAGGGCGTGCTCATTCTGTTCCTCGTTTATCTTGCTAGACAGAAAATAGTTGTAAACCCCATTAATGGCAGAACACATCTGTGCCTAGTGCACCCTTTTGGCAATAACGACTTTATTGGGTTTTGTGAGGCCTGTGGGGGAAGGATTATGGCCTAGTTAATATGGCTTGCCAGGGCTTTGAAAGGTCGTGCTGTTTTAAGGTAGAGCAGGCAAATGAACCATCTTTCAGGGGATGTGTCCTCTCCTGTCTGTCCAAAGGACTCCTAAAAAGCTTTTGGCTTCTGGTAACAACAAACAGTTCTTTCTCTTTGACTTCTGGGATGCAGGACCCCTCACCTCCCTACTCACTTCTGTTGTCTCTTACTACATCTGTGGGGCAGCTTAATAATTTACAAAGAAGCCATATTCCATGGTTTTCCTCTTCTGGAGAGATGAGAAGGCACAAGGAGATTCCCTGCCTGTTGAACCCGGCGGTCGCTTGGAGTGGTGCTGCTGCTCTGGTTGTCTCCACCTCCATGGTCACCTCTTCTTGCGTGGTTTCTTGCCTGATGCCCTTCTTCTGCTCAGCCACTGGGCCTCTGCACTCTCGTGTTGGCTCTGCCCTGGTGTCAATGTGCCCTCCTCCTTCCATAATGTACGAGGGTGCCAGAGCACTTTTCCTCTTAGGACTAAGGAGCCTGTTTAGTTCCTGCATTTGCCTTTGCTTGGTCCTGGTTGTACCTGCCCCGGGGACAGAGATGGACTGAGCAAATGTAGCTTCCTCTTGGTCACATTTGGTGAAGTGTTTCTTGGCTGAGATGGATGGAGGTTCATCTCGATTCTACCAGCACTTCTTTAAAGACGTACTGAGTTTGAGGCAAGTATTCTTTTCCGAAAATTTGTGTCAGTGGCTTCTGGGAGCTTTGGCTCAAGGGGAGGGTCAGTCTTTTGCCACCCTCAGTGTGATGACTTACTGTTCAAGGAAGATTGCTCTCAAGCTCTGCAGTTGCATCTCAGACTGTCACAGTAAGATTTGCTAGAGCTCATCTGAGCTCATCAGAGGTTTAACTGCAGTGCTGTTTGCAGTTTGTAGTAGTGATAACCTCTGTATGCCCCTAGCCATGAAATGCTGTTATTTGTATCACCCTCCCACATTGGCCATGGACAATATCCCCTCATGTGTGACACCATGCAAAGAGGATGAAAGATGGTCTCTGCTGTAAAGAACTTGCAACATAAATAAAAGGCAAGAGACAAGGACACAGTGAGACAATGTCAGGAAATAAAAAGCTGCTCTTCTCCTTTCATGGCCATGTTTAGGGAAGAGCCTATGTTGCGACTGTCAAAAAAGAAAACTAATCTTCCCTCAAGGTATGAATATTTCACAATGTCTGGAAGAATCCACTTAATGATTCTGGAGCCACCCATCCTTTGAGGAATGCTGCCTGTGGGCCTCACTGCCCTCTTCACTGCAGGCAGCTCTCTTGCTTTGAGAAGGGAACTAGTCTGTCTTTTACTTTCTTCCAAGGGCAGGTCCTTTCCAGCATATTTTAATAAAGCTATAAACCATGAGAGAGCTGCATTATTCCTTAGCTGATGTGTGTCATCGTGTGTAGTGCCTACCAAGATAGCACTCTAGTTGCCTACCGAGGCTTCTTCTTTCTGCTGTGTGTGCTTGATGGTCTCTGAAACCTTTGTGGTGTGCATTCTCCTGGCACAAGAGTGGCCGGGCTGTGGTGAGGACCCATGGAGGCTATCACAATACAAATAATAACTTCAGTAATTAAAGAAGCACTGGGGGAGAATTCTTCTCAATTAATTTTGCCTCAGAGTTAGACTGGGAAGCAGGGAGAAGAAGAGCTGTCTGGATCTAGACAAGCACCATGTGCCGTGCTGTACATTCTTTTCCTGGCCAAAAGGCTCGGGCAGTAGAGCAGCATGACAAATTCCTGCCCATCGCTTGAGTTGTCTTCACCACCCAGGCTCTCTCCTGGCACACCCCGGCTGCAGGATGAAGCAGGCTGGCCTGTTGCCCGTTTGCCGAGGTTGCAGCTGGGTCACAGCACCTCACCACCAGCGTAACGAGGCACACTCGTGTGAACAGCTACAGCAGCTTTGCTGATGCGCAGGAATTTGCTGGTTGACTGCAGTTTACCCGAGCCCATTTGTTTTGTTGGTCCGATGTCCACGTGTCGAGCCAGTGGTTTAGGCTGGCGGTGGAGCAAGACCTTGGCTGCCTTTAGGAAGGGATTCATCTACAGCTTCTTTTTATCCCCAAAGCTGCCTACACGTAGCAGCTGTGGTAGTGCAGGCTCTTGTGGAGCTCCTGCCTCTTTCACAGACGTCCTCTCCTGCGTGAAGGCAATGCAGACAGCACCATGGCAAATCATGCTGTCCAAGCTCAGGCAAATGGCTTTACTTAAGTACAGTGGGAATGTGTAGCCTGACAGCTACACTGATGACTCAGGTCTTAGGGGAGAAATTGAGCAAATCTCTGGTGCTGACAAGGCACAAGAATTTCCCAAAGTTGCATTTTTTTATTTCTGTAACTAATATACGAGGAACCTGTTAAATGTGTGAGGGGAGCAGAGGAAAGGGGAGAGCCAGGCAAGGGCAGAAGGAAGAAGGGAGGCAATATTACGTCCATGATTTAGAACTAAAACCACGCAGCCAGCTGCTGGGCCCCCTGTGTGGTGCTCAGGAATTGCTGCTCTCCTATCACTGATTTCCCAGACAAAGGCATTCTCTGCATTGCCACACAGAGCCTTCACAGGACTATGTTGGTATCCTCTGAGGCTGGAACCCCCAGCCCACGAGGACGCTGGGGGGATGCAATCCAAGCTGGCAGCCAAGCCAGGGACTGGGCCCAAGCTGCGCTGGGATTTGCCCCTGGGAGCCCCTTGCTTTTTGTGTGTTTTACTTTGAGCTGGGGTCACGTTTCCCTTTGATTACTCATGTTTCTTTTTCGGTTTTTCTTCTTTTTGATTTGTCCTTAATCATCTCAATGGGTTTTCATGCTTTGCTGGTCAGACTGGTGCATTGCAACGTGAGCAGCAGTCGTCCTGGAGGAGTAAGAAAGGAAGATGTGTGTCCAGTCTCTGTGAGGAGAAACGCAGATGCTGTAACTGTTTGGACACTAATGCTGAGTCCTGAGCACTCTACCTCTGTCCTGCGGGAGCTCATCACACTGCTCTACCTGCAGAGGAAGACAGACGGTTTTGGGGAGCACGTACAGGCAGCTCTGACTGTGCTCGCTTACCTTGATGCTGGTAACAAAAAGACCAAAGCATGTCGAACAAACTCTGGACTCTCTCCAAACTTACTTGCTAAGCAGTTTCCTATGCAGGGGGGCACATTTGCCAAACAGCAAGTTGAAAAGCAAAAGAAACCTCAATTCCCTTTCATTTTCTGAGCAAATCTACCTGTCAAAGTTGAGTTTCTACCCAGGGATTTATTTCAGCTGATGCCACATCCAGTCATAGCTATGGTGGTATGGAAGGATATTTTGAGCACATATCCTCTTAGAAAAAGCAGAAAACCCCCAAACCCAGAACCCACATTTTACATGTCTACTAGAAGGAAAGCTTTAGAATTATCCATGTGAACAGTGTTTTGGCCTCAAAAGCTGTTCTGGTACTGACAGATTCACTAGTCCATTTTGGAGGTTGTGGAAGTACAAGGACAACTTTTCAGCTCACCTTCTCCAAACAAGTGGACCTTCCTGGACTGGCAAGGCGGAGAGGTGAGACAGCACTGCAGTACATGTAAAACACAGCATGCTCTGTGCAGGGTGGAATCGTGAGGCAGGGAAGGGTACCTACAAATTCATGTAGCTGCTGTTGATGAGCAATGGTGTTCCTGAGAATCCTTACCTCTTGGAGAAGCTCTAGGATCAGGCTTCATGTCGCTGTGTCCCCATTTCCCATGGCACAGCATAGGGGGCTTTGGGAAATCCTGTCTGGGAAAGGCTGAGATTTCACAAGTTTCCCCTTCTGCTTTGGGGCAGAACTTAAATGGAAAAGTTACCAAAACACACTCCCACCCCCATGCTGGCACTGGGCCGAAACACAGCACAACTCTACAATTATGCAATTACTTTTATCAAAGCACGGGCCACTTCGGTTCAACTATTTGTTACAAGATCTTACAACATCCCCATTACAGAGACTTGCGACCAAACTCCTCGCCAGAGCCCGGGGCGGGGGGACCGACGCTCCCGGTACCACCCGCCTCCTCGAAACGACGGGCAAACGCCAGAGACAGGAGCCGCAAGGCCGCTCCTCTCCTCTCGCTCGGCTCAGGGGGCTCACCCTCTGTAAGGCCAGCGGTTGCCGGGCCGCCCCCGTTCCCGTTTGGCGGAAGGCCTACCCCACCGCAGCCGGCTCCCACCTCCCTCCAGCCCGAGCGGCGGGGGAGGACGCCCGGCCTCCTG